>JAHDVE020007087.1:0-91176 GCA_022606495.2 Halesus radiatus
CTTGATAAATCAACACATGTATTTTTTTTTATTTTTTTTTTTTTTTATTTTTTTTTATTTTTTTTTTTTATTTAATATAATAATTTTGTTTTACAGAGAGTATATAAAAATAAGACATGATTCATATAGTGTAACAAAAAATATAATATAGCTATTCCTCACCATAAAGAAACAAGGTTCTTGTGTTTGGTGAGTGATTATCGCTTAATTAATCAAATCATAACTTAAAATATTGTTGTACAATAGCAGGAAAATATGAATTTGTCATGTAAATTTTGTAATTTATCACTAGTAATAGTATTAAAGAAAATGAAAAGAAAGTAGAAGAAAAGAAGAGAAGATAATAATAAAAGACAAAAAAAAATCTAATAATAATAATTTTTTTTTTTTTTTTAAATTGTTACAGTAGTTTGAGGTAAGTTTTTAATCTATGTTGAAATTCATGGATATTTTCTATAATTTTAAGATCAGATGGCAGATTGTTATAAAAAGTTATTCCTAGATATAGGTATGTGTTTTGCGTATGCTTAGTATTGAATGGCGGGATTTTAATGTTTTGTTGATACCTTGCGGATATATTAAATTGTAATTTATTTAACGTTTTTCTTTAAAGATTTGAATAATTGCATATTTTTTATAAATTTTATCTACTGTAGGTACATTGAATATTGTAAAAAGCTTTTCAGTGGAAAATGATGATGTTTTTTTTAAAATTACCTTTATTATCAATCTTTGAATTATTTTAAGTGGACTTAAAATAATATCATATGTTCCCCCCCAGCCAATAATTCCATATTGTAAAATAGACTGAACAATTGCATAGTACACTCTTTTTAGGTTTTCTAGTCTAAGAATATTTCTTAGTCTTATAAATATATATATACATTTTCTAATTCGTTTAACAAGTTCACAAATATGTGTTTTCCATTTAAAATGCTGGTCTATATATACACCAAGGTATTTAATTTTGGAAGTTGGACTAAGTATTGAACATGCTTGATTACAATTGATTCTGTTGCAGTTACTTTGGTGTATTATAATTTTTATTTCTGGTTTTGATTTAAATTTATTGATAGAGAAAGGAATAAATTTTGTTTTTCCAGTGTTAAGGGAGAGTAGATTATTATCGAACCAATTTTTTAATATATTAATATCAGTATTTGCTAGCTTGTTAATAGAATTCCAGTCAGTACCTTCAATTATTATGACAGTGTCGTCCGCATAAGATATTATTTTTCCGTTTAGCTTTTGCATGAATATGTCATTTACATAGATGATAAAAAGTAGAGGTCCCAGTACTGTACCTTGAGGTATGCCAAAATTACTTGTTTTTTTATGACTAAGTACCTCGTTTATTTTTACCACTTGAGGACGTTTGAAAAGATAGCTTTTTATCCATTCCAGAGCTGTACTATTTATTCCAATGTTGCTTAATTTAATTATAAGTTTGTCATGAGATATGCTATCAAACGCTTTTTTGAGATCTATAAAAATTCCAAGGCATTTTAGTGATTTATCTAATGAAGTGTGAATAAGGCTAGTTAATTTTGAAATTGCATCCTGTGTGCTTCTACTTTCCATAAAGCCGAATTGATTTTCGTGAATTATGCTATTACATTTTATAAACTGGTTAAGTCTTTTTTTTACAAGTTTTTCAAAAATTTTTGCAATATTTGAGATTACTGAAATGGGACGGTAATTATTAACATCTTCGGGATTACCAGACTTAAATATTGGAGTTATGGTAGTTTGTTTGTAATTACATGGAAATACTCCGCATTGGAAACTTGTGTTGATTATATGCATTAACGGTTTAGAAATTTTGTTTTTAATATTTTTTAAAATGTTAATTGTAATTCTATCAAAACCTGGGGCAGAGCCTCCTTTCATGCCGTTTATAATAGTTACTATTTCGTCCTCTGTGGTGAGTTGAAATGTTGACATTTTATTTTTAACATCAACATTACAGTCTGGAATTGTTATATTTGGATCTTTGTGTATGAGATTCGCAAGATTTTCTCCTATATTTGAAAAGAATTCGTTAAATATATTTGCAGCTTTTAAAGGGTTCTCTTTGCAACATGTTTTCGAATTATCATGAATAATAGAGCTGATTTCATTGTTTTAATACTTTTTTTTGTCCATTATCTCATTTATAATCGTCCATACTCCTTTGTCATTTTCAACATGTATCAACTTCTGTTTGTAATAGCTTTCTTTTGTATGTTTTATGATATATGAGAGTTTATTTTTATATGCTTTAAAATGTTTCTGTAAATGTTCATTATTTGGTTGTTGATTAGTTAATCTATAAAGAGCTTGCTTATGACGTACGGATACTATTAAACCGTGAGTTATCCATGGTTTTATAGGTTTGAAGTTAGGTAGTTTGGATTTGGATATGACATTATTTGTTGAGTCATTTATGAATTTAGATAATTTTTCTTCAAACATTTTACAACAAACATTGACATCATTACATTGATATAAATCAAGCCAATTTTCTACTTCTAATTTACATTTTAACGTATCCATGTTAAGTACTTTTTTTGAAACATTTTCTTGTTTAAATGGTGGAAAAGTTGGATTACAGAATTTATAATTGAATATACATGAATAATGATCAGTGATAGTTGTATGAATGACAGCGGATATAATATTTTGGATATCAGAAATATTTGTAAATATATGATCTAAACATGAAGGTCGTTGACCTCGAACGTTTCTAGTATATGAATTTATGCACGGTAAATAATTAAGTTCCGCTAACATGTTTAGATAATTATCTTTATCCTTATTAGAGTATTCTTTTGCAATATTTAAGTTCATATCTCCAACAATAATATTATTTTTATTTCTAAAATTTAATAATATATTTTTTAATTCATTTATAAATTGTGATATTACTGATGCATGAGTGCGATAAACGGCAATAATATTATAATATTTATTTTGGTCTTTAAACTCAATATTTAATAGGTTGACATTATGAAAATTGTGTATTTCTTTAATGTTGAGTACATTATAGCGGTTAGATATGAATATTGCAATACCACTGTTTTTGTTTAACTTTGTTGTTGTTGTATAGAAAGAGTACCCCGCAAGATTATAATTCAGTTCGCCGGCGGAATGTGTTTCTGTTAACACTATAACGTCCGGAAAATAATTTAATGTTTTTAAAGATATTATTAATTCATCTAAGTTCTTTTCGATACTTCTTATATTAGTATGAAATAAGGTAAATCCTTTATCAGAGCAAATTAGATTTAAATCTCTTATGGAGTGGTATAATCTTTCTTCTATAAATGTTTTTTTATCTAAAGCATTACATATAAAATCAGTCATTTTGAAGTTAGTATGAGGAGATATAATTTACCATATTTATTCATAGTCGATGCGCTCTCTAGCAATTTGAAGCATTTTTTGCCGGTAAAGACATTTTATACTGTCAACCCGGTGTTCGGTGGAATAGTTCAAATTAAATCTTTTATTTTGCACACAGCAATTGTTGCAAATTGGGTTTATTTCTCTGTTTTCGCATTTCGAGAGTATATGTTCCTTAGTACAATGGGGGCAAATGGGTGGCTGCGTCCTGTCGAGACATCTTTGGGCTGTATGGCCGAACTTAAGGCAGTGATAGCATTGTGTGAGTGGGTTACAATCTTCGACGTACACTCGTTGGAATTTTATATTTATTTTTTTTTGTCTAATAATATTCTTCTTACTTTTCCGGTTGTTTGTATGATGTAGTTTGTGGTATCGTTTTCTTTACCTTCATTATATTTGTTTTTTAACTCTTTAATGAGTTTAATATTATTTTTGTCTTCTTGATTTAATTCTTGATTTTGTTGTATAATTCCATGTATAATATCCTCTTCAGTCAATTGGCATTGAAGCCTTTTTAACATCAAGAACGGTTTCTTTTTTCTTATTTCTTCAGCCGAAATCTCCTTTCCAGTTATCTTATTTATTTCGTTGGTTAATATTTCTGCATCTTCTTTTTTTTGGCATGAAATTATCATTTTTTTATCGCCAATCTTTTTAACTCCGTTGACTCCGACTTTAATTTTAGTTAAATCAATATTTTTTTTGAACTTTTGTTTTTATGCTCTCGGCGTTTAAGGTGTTAGATGTTAATAAAATTGAGTATTTCGGTTCAATGTTGTATTTCGTGTCCGCTGGTTTCTTGTTGTCACAGACTTGGGCGTATGTTTTTTGGTTGGTTATTAGAATTTCTTCGAGTTTCTTGGTGTATCGTTGGTCATTAATAATCATCGTTTCTTGTAAATCTATGATTTTTTTTTGTAGACAGATACGCTCGTTTTGAAATATTTCTTCCAGGGATATTAAACTTTGCTCCAGCGATGTTTTTATCTTGGAATCTTTTACGGAAGTAATTTTATTTATTAATTCTTTAATGTTTTTAATGATTTCTTGCGTTTCCATATTGTTTATGTAGATCGCCCGGTGGGCGAGATATTGTTTGTGCACTATAAATTTTTGATCACAATTATCACCAATATACACGACTGTACTCCTTCGATGCCGGAGCGTTAATGATGTATGAATTGGCATATTTTTGAAAGTGATGTAAAGACATTAAAAGTGCGAAAGCAATATAAAAAATAAAATTAAAAAAACTAGCCCTAAAACCTAACCTAACGTAACCTATTAAAAACATATTTTTTTAATAAATAAAAAGAATAATTAAATAAATTTAAAAAAATAAAATAATTATTGTTTAGGTTATGTTTTCGGGATAGTTTTTTTTTTACTTTTGATGACTTTATATCACCTTTAAAAAGTCTGCCAATTCATAAATGTGTTAATTTTTCCGGTCACCGTATTTATTATATTTAATTTATTTCTACCCTACACTACGACTACCATGACACGGGCATGGGCCTATTATGGTGGTCGATAGAACTAAAAGTCTAAAGATCTACAAAAATTCAATGTAGTACCTGTTGGCGTGTCCTTAAAAAAATAACTAGTTGATGCGCACCCGGCTTTGCTCGATTTTTTTTTTTTTAAGTTATGAAGTCATGAATTCTCGCTTATAGTTTTGAGTTCCATAATTGATTTGACAGCTAAAGTATCGAGGCCAGACAGAGAGACAAACAATCATTTTTATATATTACGATGACGCCATAAAACATTGGATTTCATTCTAACTCTCTAATCCTTCCAGGCACTAATAAAGCAAGCTATGCTATTTTCTGGTCGAGTAATTTTAGAGAAAATAGAGTACAGACAGACAGACAGACAGACACACATTTATTTTTATTTATAGAAATTAAAATAATAGTTTCAGTTTTACAGCCAAAGTCACAGTTTTCCGTTTAGGAATATGTTTTTCTAGGTTTTTTTTTTCGATAAGTGTTTTGATTATTTCGAAGTAAGGTAATCCATAGTCGGTAGAAATATCTGTATGTACCTACTATTATGTGGGAAATACAGGTAATTTTATTTCACCCATACATATGACAAACAAATAATTAGTTTTAACTGAACGTATCCGAGAGACAAGGTGCTAGGCGGGGGAATTCTTTTATGTTGTTTTTTCCATTCATTTCGAGATTCATAGTTAAGTATTAACTAGATTTAAGCTGTTTCTATAAATCAAAGACCAGATGTATATATTATTTAACCTTCTATAAAATAAGTTAAGTGTTATATTTTATGAAATCTATCTCAGTTTATGTCGCTGATGAATTTTATTTTTGTATTGAATACAATTCGCTTAGCATTTCCTTGGGTGACATGGATTAAAAGTTGATTGATTTATCGACGACACCAACACAATGCTGATTTGCGCTAAGCGTTTTGGATAATTTATTATGCCTCGTAACAATAAGAGTAATTTTGTTGGAATAAAACCAAGTGAAATATGCGTGGGAGAAAGTCTCTGGACTTATTATTATTTTATATCTTATTTCCGTGAAAATCATGTTTTAACAGGAATTCCTATGGATACAAATTTATGGGCGATCATGCGAAAATAAATATATTAAATTTATGGATATAAATAATTCGGTAACATTATAAATTGTTAAATTAATCAAAAATTATTTTGTATTCAGCACTTTATTAATATACACATTTCTACGAAAGCGATGCTTTTTTCAACAGGGATTGTGTCGGACAGCTTGCCGCCTATTTTTATGTTGTATGCTCATAAGAATACTTGTAACTTGTAAGGGAATCGGGTCGTGTGAAAAATAAATGTTTCTTGACTGTTCGCACACAGGCCCGATTCTCGATATTTTTGTATATGTGACGACGGGTGGGCTGTGGATGAGCTTGTTCCCCCAGCCCACTCCGACTTAGAATGGAATAAAGATGACAGAGCGAGATGACGCGGTGGGAGGGAGACGGTGATGTCGGGTAAAAACTTTCACGGCGCTGCTCGATGCAGATTTTGTGTCGATAGCGCCGTGAGAAGCCAACTAGGCCGCCCGGCGTAGCGCCTGGTTGGCATTTGTATACAGGCAGAAAATGGGAAAATCGGCAAAAAGATGTTTTCGTATCCGAAAAAGATGTTTCCTAAGAGGAAATTTCTTCACAAAATGATGAATTTTTTCCGAAAAATGACCCTTTCCTGACCCATGACTCCTGACTCTTGACTCCTGACTCCTGATTCCCGACGCCTGTCTCCCGACTCGTTACTCTTTTCTTAATTATCGACTAACTCCTGACTACTAAGCATTAAATTGGGGAATACAAACTATAGTTGGAACAGGATATACATATGTAAAATGCTAATGTTTGTGTTGTAGTTCGTTTATGTATGTATAGGTTGATTAAATGCAGGAGTTCAGAATAATCGATTTTTTTTTAGTATAAATAAAACAAATTGTCAAAAGATAATGGTTTATCTGAACTAGAATTTTTTATTTGTTTTTTTTTTTGTAAAAACCAACTTTTAAAAAAAATATAAATCTTATCAATTGATATTGCATGTTCCGGTACGTGTACAAGAAATGTTACTTCATTCATAATGGACAGATCAGTCAGATTCTCATAAAATAAGGCATCATTTCCTAGGAAAAAAAAGGAAATCGGCGGAAACCAGACCCTCGCTTCACCACGGACAAGGCACGCAGAGTAGCATCCGAGTTTGCACAAAAGTGTGTATTGTGCAAACGGATTTATACAGCCGCAGGAGCTTTTGCACAAAAAGGAATTTTGTGCAAAAGCAAAGTGATACAGAAATCGTCATCGTTTCCTCCTTGCAAAAAGGAACGATAGGTCGCCACCCCCTCCCCTCCAGACCGCTTCGTAGATTGGGATCAGCCGGCCTCTACAGTTCGCTTGTGTGCCAGGACACGTCTGGTACAGGGATAATGATAATAATAATAATAGTTGGACGATTTGTATAGCGCCGTTTTTGTGAAAAATCACCCCAAGGGCGTTGTACAAATACTACTTGTTAGGGTTTATCTTATTATGTACTTATACAGAAAACATACTTACCTGGTAGGGCACTTCAGATTAAAACTTAATTAAATTACAATGTTTTGGGCTGAGATGGTATGACTTTGCACGCACAGGACATATATATTAGAAAACACTGCACGTTGCATGACATTGAAGTTACTGTTTAAATTCTATTTGTCATTGATATTATATACATTAGAAAGTTATTGGCAAAAGAAGAGTATGTGCTTATTTGAGATTTTTTGAATATAATTATTTACGTTTACAAATATTTAAATTATTTGTTTATTAGGTAACTGAACCATTCATGGATATGACTGTCCGAAGAGATGAGTAATATATATTAGGGATATATAGAATACTTAAAATAATAATGCCTAGTATAGACAAATGTTAAAAATTCATTAAAGTAGGTAAGTAATTAATCAAAAATGTTCATAAAAAAAATTATAAAACATTGGATAACAAATTTATATTAGAAATTAAAAGAGAAATATTAATATGAAAATATATTCTAGAGATAGCAATTAAATTATAATTTTTTGACTATTAATTAAATTTAATTCACTATTAAAGCTTTTTCTGATTTATAAAATTTCAAATTTGGCTAATTGTAAATCAGTTGTACATGTATGTTAAATTTGAGAACATTACTTTATATCGAAAGAATGATTGGTAATTAGTTATTCTGAATTTGCCAATCATATTAATGTGGGGTCATTATTAATAACTTATTAATAATAAACCTTACAAAGTGAATAACAATCATTTGAAGAAATTTTATTATAAATTGTGATTATCAAAAACAAGTCATATTTATGTATTCGACAAACACAAGGAAAATAAAATAATTAGTGTCGCTAGGAACTCAGTATCATACACTTTCTAGCCGTATGCTTTACCAAAATGAGCTATCGCTTAAATATATATTTTTTGTTTTGTTTTGCAGAACTTTTTAATCTAAGACAAATCAAATTAAATTGAGGCAGGTACATAGCTTTTTTTTACATTAACTCCATACAGGGGGCCCTGAGGAAAATAATTTTTGGGGATGCTGTGTGAAGGGTCTTTTAAGGGAAAAGAAGGAGAGGAAGTTTTGGAAGGAAAAGTGTATGAGGGGTCGGTTGGAATCTGAGGGTCAGTGAATCCAGGAGTGACAAACGTATGTCACCATCTCTCCCACAACGGTGCAATGATGGGTTGCGAAAGTCCGGCTAGAGAGCTCAAAGAGTCTCCCTCAACAGATAATGGGCAGACGCATCCACCGCCAAGACTTGAACAAACCTCGCCCCATAAACCCCGGCACCCCTGCTAAGTAACCTGCCGTAGCGAACCACTTGGGGTGGCCTATGGTGGAGGTGATGGTTATCCAATTAATGGTTTCCGGGGCAGCGGTTCCCATACCCATCTCCCAAAATGGAGAGGAAAAGTTTGTGTCCTGGCCCCCTGGTGGACATTTGACCCCCGAGCAATTTTTGTACTTTAACAACGTTATCTAGTCATTTCTGTACTTCTAACAACGTAATTTCCAATTTAGGAGGCGGATATGAGTAGCGCCGTCCTTGGAATCATGCATTGGATAATGATCTGACATAGGTGCATTTAAATACATGTATCAGAAAAATTTTACTTTTATCAACGAGTCTACAATTGATTGCAAGTTTTGGCGGAAAAGTCAAAAGGTAGTAACATTTATTTACCATTGTAAACGATGTTTTTGACTACTTCGAACACAAAAACAGATTTCATGAAGTAAAAAACAAAATGAGGGCCGCGATACCTCTATTTTACCTATATTTTCCCATAAATATTAAGGTTTGCTGGTTTGTTTACGGTATTGCTTGTTTCGAGACAGTAGTTTAAGCATCAGAAGCCATTATCAAACTTTAAAAAAAACATAAACATGATGCAAGAGTTCATTCACATCATAATTAATGAATTAAAATTCATGAGTAGAAGCTCAAATCCAGTAGATAAATCTTAACAATTTATTTATGCTAAGTCAAATTACTAAAACTGTAGGTACAGACTTGTTTCTGTCCTAGTATCTAGTCCATCCAGCCAATAAATCCAACCAACCCACAGCGGCAACCAAATAACCAACAGATATTATTTTTGTCTAACAAATAATATTCCTGCATAATTTGATTATACCTGCGGGCTAAATTACTCGAAATTACCGGACACTGAATATTGAAAAAAGGCCGATTTTTATTTGTCCGTATGATAAATAACATGGCGACTAAAGAATGCTAATTCTCTGGCCTATGGATTATAATAATAATTAAGTTTAAATAATAATGTTCTGTGTTCAAGTGCAGGTTAGATAATAAACTGTGGTATTGACAGCTGTTTTGTCAATCGCCGTTTCTTTGACGAATGTTATTTATTTAATTTGAGGTGGGTTTTTTAGGTCACAAGTTTTGGATTAATGGCACTGCATTGAAAATATCGCAGAGTGGATGATTAAAAATATATTACCTATTATATGTTCTAGCAAAGTGAATACGATAATTTCTCGCATAATAATACGTACTTTTTTTTTTTTACAGTAACTCCACACAGGAGACCAAGGATGAAATAATTTCCCTCAAGGCCTATATCATCTTTGGGGATGCTGTGTGGAGGGTCTTTTAGAGGATTGGAAGGAGTGAAATTGGGTCTTGTCATGTTATAGGATGGAGGAAACACAGAGGCCGGCAGATCATTCCACAGCCGAGCTGTTGAACACAAGAACGAGTCGTAGAAGCGACCCGTTCTCATGTGAAATGTACTGGTAAAGGACTACCATCTAGACTCAACGCGTTGTTTGAAATTGTTTTAGCTACATTCCCAATATGTTAATCATCTTGTTCACAATATTTCTGAATTGAACAGTCTTTCTAACTCTTTCCATAATTCACACGTAAACAATTAGAACAAAAAATGTATTATTTAAATGCCTAGAAGTACATCATTTTTAAATCACACAAAAATAAAAATAGGAAACATTCACAAAACATAAATACACTTAAAATAAGGATAAACTGTACCAATGCTAAAAATACAAGGAATATAAAGGAAAAGAAAGAAACAAAAAATACAATTATCACAATATCCACAAAATACACAAAGGAAATATTAATAACAAATATGTAAATAATGTAAAAAATTGTAGTTAACAATAATTTGTAAACTAGGTAGAAATAATTCGTTAATACTTTTTTTGAAATTTGGTAATATCAGAGTATTTTAAAATAAGTTCATATCATTTAAGTATTTCTTACCAGAAGAATTGGGGAATGCAAGCTGTTGTTGGAACGGGATGTACATTCGTAAAATGTTATTTGATTAAATGAAGGAGTTCAGAACAATCGAATTTACAATTTAATAATTTTAATGAAAAAAGGTTAGGTCTTTTATTTTGCGTCTGTTTTCTAAAGTTGGAATATTTCAAATATTCATTAACGATGAGTAATTTACATATTCCAAATTTTACATTTTATGAAAACGAAAATTTTGCTTTCAATTTTTTTAATCCAATAATGGTTTGAAAAATGTGCTTTATACTAGATATCTATGCAAACTACGAGTATGTATTTATTAAAATTGAAATAATAAAAATCTAGGTGTTTTCAACGCAAACAAATAAATTCTTTAGAAATGTCTATTAAGACTCAAGTAAATCTAAATAACGTACATTAATCCAAGTGCAATCGTGAACTATGGTAGTCTTGTAGTCTAGACTGGACTACTGTAATAGTTTATACTCTGGTCTGCCATGTCCAATAGACCGAATAATTAATGCTCCTACAAAATGCCCAAGGAAACATGAGAGACTTATCAAAAACTACATAATGTTTTCATTTAAGTATGTGATGTACCCAAAAGATTTTATTTTGCCGTCTCTCCTTGTTAAAAATTAGGGACAGAGCAGCAACTATCATCCAAGTTGAATCTACATTCTTAAATTAAACACCCGGTAATTAAATAAACAAGTAGTGCTAATGTGTGGGTATATTTAAAAAAACGTAGGTTCGGTGCTCTTGCGGATGTTTTATAGCTAAACGTTGCCGAATAAATTGGTCCTATGATAATAACACCGTATTGTGACGGCTGTTAACTTGAACGTCGCTACTGACAATCTGAATAAACATATTGCCACTAGTGTAAATTGACCTCCAAAGACAATTGTGGGTGTTGATTACTGTGAGATATTACCCAATGTTCTGGCATTTATTTATTCAATTAACATTATTATTCCTTCAATAGATTAATACAAAAAAAAAGACATACGAATACAAATGGTTCACCATTAGATAAATTGAAAATTAGAAAAAGTGATAATAGTCAATTAAATATAATGAAAATATACTTTTTTTTTAAACCTTTTGCTTAAATTTATTTTTAGATTAATAATTATATTTAGAAGATTAATAATACAAAATGTATTAATGGTGTCTATTATAAATTTTTTTTTACGCCTTGTTATTTTCTTGATTTTATTTTATTTATATTAATAATAAAAATAATTTCTAATTTAAATTAATTATTAAAAATGTTATAATAATTTTTCAATTTTTGGATAATTTTAACATGTTTAATTAATTACTTACCTACTTTCACCACTTATTGTTAATTTTTGTAATTTGTCTATTCTTACATTATTATTTTCCATGTTTATCATTTGTTTGTACTTGCCATTATTTTTTAGTAATCAATTATGAATTGTTTTTGTGTTTAATTCGTAGAAGTCCATTTAATATATTTTTTTAAATTTAATGTAAATCAAATATAATAATGTTATTATTAAGTTCTGCAAGTATTTTTAGTTTTTATTATTATAACAGCTATTTCGGCGTTTAAAGCCATTTTCAAACTGTGGTTAATCCACATTGTGACGTCTTATTTATACGATTTAAAATACTCCCACTCCTTTTAAATTCGGACGGGTAATGATTTATTATCGGTTAAACCGATTGAGTTAGAAAACAATTAAAATTCTGAATTCTTTAGGGTTTTCACATTTATAATGTGTTTACTCGTATTTAACTGACAATGTTTTCTTAATTGATGTATTTAAATGTGTTGTATTGTTTTGATAATGTGAACATACTGAGAAGCGGTGAGTATATAATTTTCCTTACTTTATTAATTAATGTTATATTAGGATCATTCGTTTGTTTGTTAATTTCTAATTGTTCAAGTAAATTTATTATTAGGCCCTTTTTTCTATATGTAAGGGTTTAGGTTTGTTGTTATCAAGCGGGACGTGATTATTTACTAAGAGATGTTCTGCGAATTTTGAAGAAGCGCTTTTATTTTTATAACATCTTATATGTTCTTTGAATCTAGTTTAGAAAGCCCTTCCCGTCTTCCCTATATAGGTAGCGTTGCAGTCGGCGTGGTCACATATTAATTCGTATATGCCACTATTATTATGTTTAGGTTTTTTACTTTTTGAGTTTTTTAGGCTTGTTCCTATAGGCTGGTTTTAAATGCTATATTTAAACCAAATTTTTTATTTTCTTTTGTATATTTTACGGATATTGGACCGAAAACTCCAGACATGCAAATTTTTCTATTTTATTATTGTGTACTGGATATATTAAATTGATTTTATTTTTATATTTCTGGGTTTTTACAATTTTTTCAATGTTTTTTGCCTGATGCCGTTATTGACGGCGATTGTTTTTATTGTTTCCTTTTCTTTTTCATACTCTATTTTTTCTAGGGGAATATTAACGAGTCTATGTACCATTGAATGGTAAGCTGATAATATATGAGACCAAGGATGAATTTAGTTTGCATTTATTGTTGTATATGTTAAAGTTGGTTTTCTAAATATTTCGAAGGTATGTCTATTATTACTTCTACCAATTGTATGATCTAAAAAAAATATTTTACCCTCTATCTCATGTTCAACTGTGAAGCAGATTTTATTACTAATGGTGTTGGCCCAGTTAGTGAAGACATCTACTGTGGGTTTTTGCCTATCCAACATATGAGGATATCGTCTACATATCTGATATAGTATAGTATGTATTTATCTAAGGGAGATTTAAGGATTACCTTTTCAATATAATCCATAAACATCTCTGATAGAAGTGGACTTAACGGCGATCCCATGGGAAGACCATCATTTTGGTAATAGTAGGTACCGTTGAAAAGAAAATAATTTGTTTCTACACAAATTTTTATGAGTTGTAATAACTATTTTCTTATTACCGTGTTGATATTACATTTTTCAAACATATTTTCAATTATTATAAGGCACTATTTAATGGGGATGTTGCTAAATAAGGATTTTACGTGAAAAGAAATGAATTAACAGTTATGCGGAAGACCAAAATATTTAATTTAACAGTTGTGATGCCATTTTTCCCACCGAATGGTCCAAGAAAAACGTCAGGGTTATGAACCCAAGATCTCCAGCTCTTTATGGCCAACTTAAAATTCACAAGGAAAATATTCCCATAAGACCCGTGGTATCTTTCATTAAAGCTCCGACAACAAATTGGCAAAAAGACTTGAATTCATATTCAAAAAATATACAAATTTTTCACCACGTTACAGCGTCAAAAACTCGATATTACTGTACTAAAAGGTATATTTTTTAGCATACTGTGTTTCCTAATGAGGAAAGCTTTGCTTTCGAAACATGTTGATATTTATATATTAAGAACAGCGGTGTAAAAAAGTAATTTTCAAATAACATTCTAAAAAATTGTTATGAAACTTAAATGAAAAAAAGTTCTGTGTTTAAAATCAGTTTTTTTAAATTATTCATTGCGTCGACCGGTTTTGGTAAATCTTAATCTTCCTCAAGGCCGTAATGATGATTACGCCAAGCCACGAATTCATTTCTTTTTCGATAATTGTTATGAAAATTGATGTTAAAATATATCTTTGATAAATTATACTAAAATAATACTCCAGGGTAACTATTTGATAAGTTCTACAACAAATTTTAAAAAATTCAGAAATTGTCCAGGATACTTAAAGAAAAGAAAAAACTCCAAGGTCACATGGTAGGAATCAAAAAATTCAAGGTTACCAAACTAATAATAATAAATGTTTTTTTCGGTATGTGGGGAGGTTCGTGCAGTCCCACACATTCCATACAAAATATATGTAAGATGAATGATACATGACACATAAAACAAAGATTAAAAAAGGTAAATTAAAAAAATAAGTGCATGAAAATAAAGCCTTTAAGGTGCTGCGGCATTTGAATTGTGAGGGGCCAATATCTTCACTGGAGGCTGGACTGAGGCGGGCCTCCATGATGAGGATATTCTTGGAGCTGTTTATTCTTTCCCTCATTCCAGACACCCTGGATCTTATAAGGGCTGAAACTTGACCTTCCGTGAACATACCGGAAGCGCTGCAGTATCTGGGGAGGCCAAACATTATGCGGTATGTGTTATTTTACCGTACACGAAGTCTTTCCATGATACTCTTTTTCATAGTTTGCTCAGTGTTCGTACGTGTACAACGTGGGTCTTTTCAAGACCCAAGTTAACTCCTTCCTATCCTCTGAAAGACCCCCTACACAGCATCCCCAAATATGATATAGGCTTTGAGGGAAATTATTTCTTTCAGGGTCTCCTGTGTGGTGTTTCAGTAAAAAAAAAAACATTGCGCAGAAGGCAAATAGTCCTTCTCACAGCGGTACTACAAAGTCGAAATCTTCTTCTGAGCGATGTTATGCTGATAGCTCGTATTTGCCTGTCAATATCATAATTATGTATCAGATTACTGGAGATTATGTCTTCTAATTATTTAGTTCCTTCAGTCACCTTCGGGGTCACACCGTTCAGGGTAGGTGCAGGAAAACTAATCGGGCCTTGTGACCATATCTGATGATTCTGGGGTTGGTAAGATTGAAGAAGTAGTGGAAGACGCGCTTCTCATCGCTTTATAGCCTACGTTACTGGAATGAGTGAATGAAAATCGCCCGGACGATAATCAACCTCCGATAGTAGAGAGTACCGTATATTTTTTTGTACGCTCTCTCAGGTTCATTACGCCAACAAATGTATTTGTATGTCCATTAAAAACAGCTTGCAAAAAATACAAAATACGCGCTGCGACATTCTGTTTTCGTAGTTTTAAATTGTCGTAAATTAACATCGTAAAAATAATATTTATATTTTAAACGTTAAATAAACATTATTCCGTGAATTTTATCGCAGTCATTAAAAATATAAACATTAACGTGGTAGGTAAATGCCAATATGGAACTTTTAAGGAAACTCAATAAAAAAAGCTTCACAGTAAATATCGTTTATGTTTTGAAAGATATCATAAATTTAATATCGCTACGCAATAAATTCGTAGAATTTATATTAGCTCATGGGATACTATGAGATTAATTGAAAAATTCTCATCCTACTTCCCGATCAATATTTTTATAAAGGCTTTCCTTTTATTAATTATAACTCGTATCTACTTTATGTCAAACTGTTGTATCATACATAA
This sequence comes from Halesus radiatus, assembly GCA_022606495.2. Lineage (NCBI taxonomy): Eukaryota > Metazoa > Arthropoda > Insecta > Trichoptera > Limnephilidae > Halesus > Halesus radiatus. The sequence goes on from JAHDVE020007087.1 coordinate 15,904, forward strand.
ATCGTGTTATCACATATGATACCCTGTTACGCTAGCAATAATTACTCCAGAATGCGGCGGAGTACCTACTCGTTAACGACTGGGACCTAAGAATCGTGCTCCGTGAACACATTAAAATGCACTCGCATAACTTAGTCTTAACGCATTAATTTGTATTGAGACGTTACGATGTGTCACATAAAGCGCATTTTTTATAGCTTTGCCTGTGATCTGGGTTGATTAAGGGCGTCAGGTGTGACTTAGGCCCTTTCGGCAATAACTCACTGCGGACACGCTGGCCTGTCGATATCACAAGCTATAAAATGTGATACGCCAACGTTAATGAAGCAATTAAATTAATTTATCAAAGTGAAAATATTCTGTTTGAGTTTCGTTATTGAGTCATCGTAATGCTTTATCATAGGCTTAGTGGAGAAGTGGCTGAGATGCTGAACTTTTGATACGTAAATACTAAACCACTAACTTACTTAATTATAAAGTCTGTTTGTTTTAACGGAGAGCTATGGCGTTACGAAAATTGATTCAATTTTTGTCCAAAAATTGTAGATTAAAATTAACGGACTCTTTTCAGCTCGAAAAGTAATCTCGATCGTTATCTAAGGAGATTTGAAACATCTATTTAAGTGACAAAAATTAGACAATACGACTAATTGAATGCGCCATATTTGTTCTACCATTTTACTACTAAGTACTTTACAGATAGAAAAATGTACCCAGCAGTGGTAAAAGGTAAGGACAATTCAACAGATGTAGAAATCGGCAGACCTTTTAAAAGTGATTATTAAAAGTACGAAAAATTCGTATAACCTGATTTAACCTAACCTAATTAACCGATTTTTAAGAAGTAGGAAATAAATTTTCCTATAAATTTCTTTGATTTAAGTATTTCTGTCGTTAAAAATAAATTTTAATATCACTTATATCGTAAAGGTACTCTAAAGACATAGTTATATGTGATACTCCTAATCATCCTTTTGCTGAAATAATATCAGCTTTTCTTCCACGCTTAGTAGATTAGTTAATGTTCCTCTATCCAAAAATAATTGAAATAAATGATTATGCATATTAATACATAGATAATTAAACAGATTGCTGTCAGCTACGGTTATAATAAGAAATTAATAGATAATATGATAAAAAAAGTTTAAGAAAATATTTTACTATATATTATTTTTACCCACAAATAATTGATGCTGGGAAACAGACGAAAAAATATTTTTTTTAAATAATCATGCTTCACAATTAGTAATAAAAATATTCCAAATACTATCCAACAAGTTTTCTCTACAAATAATAAATTTAAAAAATCTGACAAATAAGAATCATTTTATGTTGATTTTAAAATTAATAAGAAATATTTTCTTGTAAACCACCAATATATAAATATCGACATAGAAGTGAAGCTTGATATTTATATAAATTAAAATAAAATATCGTAGTTTGAATAACACCTTTTATTTTTATATCTTAACCAACCGGTTTCAGTTCAGCTTGAACCTTCATCAGGGTTATACAAAAGCACATATGTTTTAAACAATATGTTAAAAAATATGTTTTTTTATAACCCCGATGAAGGTTCAGGCTGAACTGAAACCGGTTGGTTAACATATAAAAATAAAAAGTGTGTGTTCAAACTAAGTTATTTTATTAATTGATAAACTAAAGTTCTTTAAAACTTAAGACAAGAAAGGTTTTTTCAATTTGGATGAGTGTTTTAGATTAATAATTATTGTTTATAAAAATAATAATTGTTAAGTTATTTTCTTTTAATTTATAATTATGTATACCCACAAAGTGTTTGTTACAAGTGCAAAATTGATATTTATATATTGAAGAGTGGTTTGCAAAAAATAATTCTTATTAATTTTATTAATAATAACATAACTAACTAATGATCATGCCGTTTCCCCGCAGGGTAGGTAGAGAGGAAGAACCGCCAAATAACTCGATCTTGGCATCCACTTTTTGATTCATTCACATTCATACAATGTCTCATACATTCTGTTTAGTTATTCCGACTTCTGACATGGCCCGACTCCAGGGACATCTAATAATGACACCACAAAACAATTTTACATTTATTATAGGAATTTTTAAGTAAAAAAAAAAGTTTATTGGGTGAGATAAGATTTTAGAATAGCCTTTTTGGTACTTTTAATGACTTTATATCACTATTCAAAAGTGTTCCGATTCATACGCGTATTAAAATAATTTCGATTCGCATCCACTGGCACGGTACAGTGCAGACAAGTAAACTGACAGGACGGAAACATTGGTTGCTTACATTATTTATAAAGACATTCACGCACGGTGTGATATGAATCCTCTCTTATGGGCCGTGGCTGCCACTATACGTGTCTGCACTGCGCGGTGCCGGTAGATGTGAATTGATTGATATATTTGCAATACTAAACTATTTCAAATTCAGTCGAGCATTGCGATATTTTATGATTAAAATAACTACATATTATTCATAAATTAACAAAACAATTAAAATGTACAAAACTGGATTGTATTTATTTAGGTAATCATTCTAGATAAATAGACGTGAAAATGTCATTTTCTTGTTTTCTAAAAATAATGAAAATTCCTTACCAATTTTGTCTGCATAAAATTACTGTGCAAATAGTTTAATTTTATCATGACTTTTTTTAAAGAAAAGTAAACATTCCCATTTTTAAAAATCGCTAAAGATGTTGTTTTTATCTTGATGGTGGACATAGCCAGTCTAGGAATTGAACTCACGACACCTGGGTGGGGCCCCAGATACTATGCCATCTCAGCTACTGACCGGTCATGTGTTCACTAGCTCATATATTTGAACAGTTCGATAATATGGCACCGTGCTTTATCTTTTGACAGAAATGTCAATAGATATTATTAGTTTTATATTTCATTGATGGAAATGAAGTTTTCCACATGAACATTGTTGTATTAACCTGGAAAATCCAGACTGACAAGCTGTGCTAGTTTCAAGTTGCTAGAACTCACCGTTCAAGAGTAATTTCTGCTTCAACGGTTTTTTAATACGTGCGTTTTGAATGGAACAAAATTTTATTTTCGAGACGAACTGTTGAATGCCTCTTCTATCCAGTAGCCACCGCATTAATGATCTAGTTCGCTCTGTAACACAGAACATGCTTTAGAAAATGGGTAACATGTAGGCAATATTTAAAATAATGACTCGAGATGACTCAATTACTCAATTTAGGAATTAATTCCTGGCAGTAGTGATTCAGATGAGAAATATCTGAAACGCTACTTTCTCCAATCCAATGTGCTGTTCTTTTACCTTTGCTAAGGGGTCAATTAAATAAATCGATCCATTATTCAAATAATAAAATATTGGGCACTTTAAATAATTGCTTCGGGTTTCCTTTATGAATATTCCAAATGTGTCATCATTGTCAAAAGCCTTGTGTGATCAGGACTCAATTAAAATAATAGACAGTTGGCTTTCTTAATGGATAGATAATTATTTATTTAAAAAAAAGGAAATTTAAAAAAAAAAGTGGGTCAGATTTATGCAATTCAATTTGTTAATAAATTCACATTATAGTCTTCTTTTTAACCAATGTGGTACTTGAAATCTTCACTTTAAAGCAGAAAATATTTGTTTTTAGACACCAATCTCTCGAATGGTGTGTTCTGACGGCAATGACTTTGCACAGTTTTATTTTTATGAAAAATCTAAGGTAACGCAAATATTTTCAACTTTCCAAGCCATTTCCATTCTGAGCTTTGAAATACCATCTAAATAGATTAATAATATCTGTTTAATATTGGAAAAAGTTAGAAATTGTTATGATAATGATTTGAGATGAACCATTGAACAAACAAATCATCGGAAACCGATGAAGGCGTATTTGCGTAAACTCAGACAATATTCAATAATAAGATCAAAACGTTCCCCAAATGTTTTTGGTAACAAAAATCTGTAAGTATCTAACTTTGATGTCAGTAACGCCGTCTAAAAATAAGTAGGTTTTTGATATTTGCACTGAAGCAGAACGTTAATAAAAAATAAATACTCAAATATGTGGAACACATGAAAGCATTTGACGTTAGACATTTTCCATTCAGTGCTCCTCAGAGAACTTTGCCATATCAACTTCATCACGTTCGCAGAAAATAGTTTCAATTTTATCAGAACATCTTATATTGTATTTTTACAGGGCATGCCAACTCAGTACCTCTCCTAGAAAGTGATGTTTTAATGAAAAAGCAATTCAAAATAGTCACTCCTTTTCCGAGCGTTGCAATCCATCCATTATTAGGTTTGGAGGTGTTGTTGAAATATTTGCTCACTCCATTTATACACTAAAGCGTCATCTATACCAGCACTTTGGATGAATCCTACAATATATAATATCTTAGATCGGATAATATAGCTTTAATGGTTTCTGTTATAATATTGTTTTGGTTTTCTATTTTATGCCACTATTAAGCGTTTGAAAAAAATTATTTTATGGTTTAGAATCTCTATGTACTTGTAATTTTTGAAACGTAAAGACGTAAGTTAGTTATAATATTCTCCTGAGGAAGGAAGGGTGTTTCCGAAACTGGTAGAGTGTTAATAAATAAAAGTGGTTTACAACAAATTTATGTGTTTTTTTTATTGTATTAATAATTTATTTATTTATTTACTTGATTATACGCCGATCTGAGCTTTTACATGCATTTTAGAACATAATGACAGTTAGTTATAATATTCTCCTGGCGAAGGAAGGGTGCTTCCGAAACCGGTAGAGTGTTAATAAATAAAAGTGGTTTACAAAAAATTTATGTGTTTTTTATTGTAAATTATGGCGAGCCATAAAGTTAATGCTTTTTACAAATATGAAATTATTAATAAACGAATTAAAAATTAAACTTAGTATTCAACGATTTATAAATATACTACATCTACATGTTTCGAAATCGATGTTTTCATCATCAGGAAATAAAACTAAATAAATTATCCTTTGTGAGGTGGGAGTTTTAGCAAAGCCTACATACATACGAGTACATTGCATGGATGGTACTACGTCTTGGATGTTATTCTGAATTCTAGCCACCTTGTAAGTAAGTCTTTTAAGCGATGTTTAAAATTGGTTAAACTCTTCTTATATCATGTTCGTTCAAATTCAATAGCTTGGGATAATTGCTATTACATCTACCAGCACCGCCTAGAGCAGAGCAGTACAGCACAGGCACAGCAAAGACGCAAGTGTTCACATTACACCGTGCAGCACAGCACAGACACAGCAGAGACCGGAGTACGGCTGTCAACTGAACTGTCAACTGAGCGACAGCGTCCGCCACAACATGTTTGAGGGTTTTATAATTCTATTATCATATGTATTATAATTTTATAACTCGAATTCCCTCACCAATTCAATCAAATTATCGTTATCCGTCTCCTCGGTTATAGCAATATCTGCTTCTAGTGACGCCAACTGACGAAAATGGCGATGCTAACGGTTTGTATTCATACTAACTGCACAGGCGCAGGCGTCACGAGCAACCACCAGTACGTCAAAATATTTTAGGCGACAATCTTGGCCGGTGTTGGCCCGTGCATGTGCGGATGAATGAATGTGTTTATAGAAAATATAGGCAAATGATTTTGTTGTGTCTGTACTGTACTGTTCTGTACAGCGCGGTACTCGTAGATGTGAATAGACCTTAATGCCGATTACTTTTCCAAATTCCAGGGCCTCTGAACATCTTAAAATAGCATCAAGACAATTCAAAAACATCATCACGAGAAAAATCATAATCAAACTTGAAAAAAAAACGTTGATAATACAATTTTTTTACACTCATTGTTATGCGAAAAAAAACATTGTAATCAATTCGAGCCTAAAACTAGTTAGCATTATATTCGACGTAACATTTTGTGATCCTGCTTAAAATATTTATACCGATGAATCAAATATTTTTTAACCATTAAAAACTATACATATAAAATGATTTTTATTATGATTAAAAACCTTTGTAACTTTTTTCCAATTATTCGTTTTCGCCAGGACCGCTTTCACTCTATAACGGGCATCGTCAGACTGGCACAATTAAAATCAAACACGAATGACATTATACAATTTTTTATAACCCATAGATTCAGCAAACAAACACAATGTAATCCGTCTTCCAGAGGGTAATAAACCAAGTTAGTTTTAAAAAGATAATAGTAAACAGTACCGTCAGTAATAAAACAAATTTCAAGCAACAAATAAAAATAGTATTAGAAAGCAGGGGACACACTCCTGACATCGATGGTATATATACCATATATTTAGTTTTAATTTTACCAGCCTGATGATGCCCGTGATGGGGTGAAATCGGTCTGGTCGAATATAAATAAATGGACAAAAGTTGCAAAGGTTTTTAATAACAAAAAAAAAAATTAAATGGAATTCCATTATGTATCGATAGTTTCAAAATTAGAAATAACTAGACAGCTATTTAGTGATCAGTTCCTACTATTAATCTAATAATCAACCTGATTACATACACCAAGTAAGCATGATGATAAAAAGGTGCACATGTTTAGCAGTGCGACAAAAGTAGAATCTGCAACCTGCTGACCCAAAATGAGCGTAGACAATAATGATACGGATACGTGAGTATTTTTTACGTATTCATGTAGGTATTCATTATTGAATTGAATGGTTGTGAACGCCTGTGGTATGATGGAGACTGGGTCGAAAGGTTGTACGTTCTTGTGATCTAGAGCGTGCATAATTCCCGTTTCCTTTTAGAGGGGAGATTGTTGGCATTTTGCTGCATATCTGTTCGCTGCACAAAAGATGCAACTATCGATATGTAACAATTTTCACACATGCATGCTCTTTACGTGATACCGGATAAGTAAAACTGTACGCCAAAAGTTCACATTCGTCGGGAATTCTATTTATCCCATTGCATTGCATTATACTTACCATTGTTCGAAGAAATGCCACTTTCACAATAAAATATAGATATTACTATTATATGTATGGTTTGATTTACTTAACTGAATTTATGTAACATTATTTATGCTCTTTGGGAAAAGATCTTAACTGGATTAAAAACCCTATCCATGCAAAGGAAAAAGGACAAACATTTTTGTTATAAACAATTTACTAAAGTTACATTTGTTCTTTCTGAATAAAATATATTCAATATGATATAAACTATTTGCTGCACCCTCTTCGGGCTGCATCCCCGAGTTTCGTCATCGGCTCATAAAGCTGAGTGATACGTAACTCTGTCTTATCAATATTACTCAATAATATAATCTTTTTTTTTAGTACTCAATTTTAATCGCATTTTTTTTCCTCATATCACCAACCGGTACTTATCGAACACATATTCATAATCTCTTTATACTTAATTATTATACTTTTTTCTAGATATATTACATTACCATACTATGTCAATACTAGTTTTTTCCCTTTTATTTGTATGTAATAGCAATTAATATGTACTTAATGTGTCAATTTGATGGTCCTAAAATGGGATTTGTTCCTAGTTTCGCTCAAAGCTTTCTTAAATAATAATAATAATAATATTTATTTGAAAAACACGTTATTTTACAAAAAATATTTAAGAAGGCTTTGACTGTCCAACTAGGAACAAATCCCGTTTTAGGACAGTCAAATTGATAAATTTAGTTCATATTAATATACATATACATGAGAGAATGTAAGAGAATTCATAAAGTAAATCTAAAAAAAAAATTGCGGTTTTTTTGTTTTTGTTTTTAAAGTGTGTAGTATATATTTTTTAAAATTTATTGTCCTGTATTGTAGAGTAATAATGAATTACATATGAGAAATAAAAGTTTAAAGAAGTATGAAATGCAATTTATAAATTTACTGTAGAGAAATAATGAATTACAAATGAGATGTTAAAGTCTAAATTATGAAGAATAGAAGTTTAATCTATAAGATACTAAAGTATGATATGCATTTTTTAAATTAGTGTAGAGTACTAATGAATTACAATTGAAATGTACACGTTTAAAATATAAAGTACAAAAGCTTAAAGAATAAAAGATTAAAGTATGATAAGCATTTTTTTAAATTTTGTGTATAGTAGTAATGAATTACATATGAAGGTTTTATTAAAATTGTACATATCTATTAATGACCATATGTTCGCTTCTGACCCTCGGTAAATCGAGAAGCCATACATTGATCAGTGTACGCAGGACGTTTGTACTTTTCATTTTCCATGCATCGGGTATTATGTTGAACAATTTTGATCCTAAGTATGAAAATTGTCTTTGAGCAAGGGATGTCATGGTTTTTGTTGAAACTATTGGATTACTTCTTGAGTATCTGGTGTCGTGATAGTGGTCGATAGATGGGTAGTGGTGACGTTGTTTATGTGTGTGTAATATAATTTTCCTTATATACAGTTGTCTGACATCAAGATCTTGCATTTCTTTGAATAATTCGTCACTGGGGTACCTGAAGGGTTTTTTTAAGGATGATTCTCATTAGGGATTTCTGCTCTTTAGCCAGGTGGTCCAAAATTGTTTTGGCACAACCGCCCTATCCCAAGGATGCATATTCAAGTAAAGACTTTGACATTAGTGTTCCAAATAAATAAATATTATTATTATACTAACTGAAAAAGTAGGTGAATTCTTGCTTGTCGTTTGGGTGCCATAATTAATTTAACAGCGAAAGCCTTGTGACAATTATTACTATCTCTAAACAAAGAAACAATTTGAAAATTTTATTTCATTCCAAACATTTATTTTTACAAAACATATCTAAATAATAAAGTTTTTAAGTAGGTAATCACTTGGGTTTTCCATTTTGAAAATATTCTACCTAAACAAACCTTCTTCTATTCAACAGAATATTGTGAACCCCTGCAACTAATCAACTTCAACGTACCTCATCGCCTCATAAAAACAATATTAGAAAGCAGGGCAACTTACTCCCGACATCGATGCTATATATACCATAGATTTAGTATTCAGTCTGCCAGTCTGACGATGCCCGTGATAAGGTGAAACCGGTCCGGTAGAAAATAAATTAGTGGAAAGGGGTTACAAAGGTTTTTATTAAAAAAAAACCATTTTAATATGGAATTCCACCATGAATTGAGAGTTTCAAAATTCGAAATACTTAAATTAGTCATCTAAAATACCATATGTTCCCCATTACAAAAATTGTTTTTCTAAATGTGCATATATTATGTATATCTTTTAAATTAAATTATCTTTGTTACGGTATAATATATTTACACTAAGTATAAACGTCTGTAGACACCATATTTACGTATACGTATATTTTTCTCATCATCAAACTGCAACGTACTTACGAGTCATATAATATATTTATAATTAATGATTATACATGCAACAAAAATATTACGCAACTACTAAATAAATTACTGCATTATTGTACAGTCCTTTTCCATCCACAAGCAAATGCTTTTAATGGAAGAGTCATATTAAAATATGATATATAACGTATAAACTATTCTGTGCACACCGATGTAACATATGTACCTATATGTTTCATTAATAAAAAAAGTAAAGTATCGACGGAACGTTAAATATTTTTGTTTTGTTTATATTTCTTGGGTGAACGTACCCCTATAGTTTTAATTTGATCGAGGGTATACAATAATATGTATAAATTATAAATTTCATTGGGTAGGTACCTACGTATTAATGATGTGAGGGATGATAAGCAACAGGCGTTTTACTAATGTTATTGTGTCATCAAAAACAGCTAAAGCCATTTTAACCCCCGTTTCGATACTGAACGGTGGTCTTTCACCAGAGCGATACTGAAAGTATCTCCCACTGTGGAACGTACCGCAAATAGACTATGTATGTATGTAGCGCCCTTAAGGTGATTTTTTACAAAAATGGCGCTATTTAAATCATCCAAGTAATATTATTATTATTATTTTAAATGAATAAATTGTGTAGCACAAATTAAAACCTTTTTGAAAGAAATTAAATTTATTTTTAATCATTGAAGATAATATTAATATGTTTTGATAGAAAATATACATTTTTGCTTTTGTAGCCGAACTAGCCAATACTATATTTGATAGAAAGGAAAAAAAAATTCTTCCTGCAGTATAAAAAATCTTCCTTATGAATTAAGACCTGCATTTTATACAAATAATAATTTAGGTAAATTTTTAAACAACTCAAAAGATAAAGACGATAAGCTTAGTCACTCGGGAATCTATAAATTCGATTGTAATGATTGTTCAGCATTCTATATTGGTAAAACAACATGCATTGTCAATATTAGAATTAAAGAAAATCTTAGATGCTTAAATAATAACGGCTTTTCGCAATTCGCCAATCACCTTATTGACAAACCATACCTTCATTCAAAGCACCGGTGCTAATATTCTTCATAAAAATGGCCATGGAAACAGATTAAATAATTTAGAATCACTCGAAATAAAAAAGCAGTCAAAACCAAAAACAAAATTCGTAATAATCAACTAAATGTGACCAATCGCCCAATATTAGTTATATTTCCTATAATCTCGTAAAATTTCCCATCACCTGTTATTCCTTGGTATTCCATTATGTTTACTTCTGTCCCTTTCTCTCCGATGTTATGTCAGATTTCTATTTAATGCTATCTCATTTTTTCTTTGTTCTGTTATGTTCTTTCTCATTCTATTTTGTATGTATAAACACACAATATGTATTTTTGATCAGTTTAATTTTGTACCCTGGTGATGCTTGTGATAAGTGAAACCGGTCGGTCCTAAGAAAATTAAATAAAATTCTCGTGGTTATTAAGAAAATAAACAAAGTTATTGTTTTATTTTAAATTTTTAAGACAAGATTTTTGTGCATAGCGCAAAAGGGTAACAATTATTTTTATAAACAATAATTATCAGCCTGAAACACTCATCCAAATTGAAAAAACCTTCCGAGCAAAGATAAATGTCGCCGGCAGGACTCGAACCCACACCCTTCTAATATCCGGTCAGATGCTCTACCATTGAAAATATAAAATATATTACTTTCGCACCCCAGGATTTATACCCGCGACCTCCGGAATCGTAGTCGAAGATCGTAACCACTCAACTACGAAGGCCGTGAAGATAATAATAAGAATCATAATAACGATTATTTATCAGTTGTTAAAGTACATATTTTATTTTAACACTTTATATAGTAATTGACAAAAAGGTGAATGCTCAGCTATACACTCGGGAGCCCGGAGTGCAGCTGGTTCTCAGCAGTTCCTACAAAAGGGTCACTGCTCAGCTATACACTCGGGAGCCCGGAGTGCAGCTGGTTCTCAGCAGTTCCTACAAAAAGGTCACTGCTCAGCTATACACTCGGGAGCCCGGAGTGCAGCTGGTTCTCGGCAGTTCCTATAAAAAATTATATATACCTAAAGTTAAAGTTGTGTCAAATCTATACACCTAAATAAAAAATATAAATATATTTTTTAAATTAAATGGAGTTCAACTAATTAAACACATAAACAATTAATGTAAAAAAAGATTTTGTATATAATAAAATATTTTTAATCTTAAGATTGCCTTACCAAATAATTTTGATATGAAAAGAACGGCTACTAGAAAGATTTAAAGTCTTAGCACCAGAAAATAAATAAAAGTAACCAATCAAAAAATTATTCGTAAAATCCATTCATGCGAAATATAATTTTTGTCTATAACATCAAAGATGTGAAAGAAAATCAATTAAAAATAGAGTGACACCCGAGAATTTTGTTTTTTAGTCTTTATCCATCTCATTTGCGAATCTGTTTGAAAACACGATCTACTTAAATAATATGTCACGATATTTTTCGCTGCATTTTAAGAAAAGCACTAACTTATTAAGCTCGCGTCCTCTTTTCAGCGTTCTTCAAAGCGTCTTGTAATTTATACGAGAGTGCTATTTTTATAAAATAAACGCACGTAGGTCTTTTGTCGACTGCGCAGGTCTTCAAGTATTCTGAAACGTGAGGGATGTTCTTGGAACGATTCTTCTAGTATTGTTCCGAAGCATCAAAGGAAATCCCACCCGCCCGCCCCCGTCTCGACCGGCGGAAATGAAATATTGAAATATGCATTGCGTTCAGGGGCAGCGGATCCGACTTTCGCCGGAAATGCAACAAGGCAGTTTTGAGGAATATGTATTTCCGGAGCGGTGACACGAGACGCTTACAGAATCTCACAATATATATTGGAGGATCTTTATACGGAATGTTTTGAATGATTGCATTACAATGTCAATACATGTTACGTTATTCTCACCACGTAAATTAAGTTGATTTTTAAGAATATTACAATTTTTTTTTGTCTTACAGTCCCATATTAGATATATTTCCCATTAATTCAAAATCTTCCACTTATCCTTAATCTCTCCTGTGACGTTCTGTCTCTTTCTTTTTTATGTTTTATCCCATTCTGTTACATGGAAGCGTATCTCTATCTCATTGTCCCATTGTTTCGGTTTATATTTTGTCTCCTTCCTTTGTACAATCCCAACCATATAAATATATGCTCACTCTATGTATTTTTGTTTAATTTATAGTTTTACTCTGACGAAGCTTGAGATAAGCGAAACCGGTTGGTGTTGATTTAAAAATAATTTGGTGGTTTTAAACAAAGCGTTTTTTTTAAAATATTTATTAATAATTAAAATATTTCTTAGCCATTTTATAATTCCTTCCCTGGCTTTCTTGCAATTCTTTACCGTAGAAGACTTATATTAAACCACTACGTATCAATGAAAAATGTGCGTATTTCTACTTGTACTCCGAAATGCTGAAATAATAGTATTTTTTGTCGAAGATTTATTTTTCTAAAAGTTATCAGATGAAGGGATCAAATCCGGGACTACTGACTCACAACTGTGGTTCTCACCCGTTTACTAGGGTTGTTATCATTTTTAATTTACAAAGATGATATGAAATTGCTGAAGGGAATTTTTTTCAGAAAAGTAGGTAGCCATGTTAAAAAGTGTAGCTGGCATGTTTTCGCGGTTGATGCTTGTTAAAAATAAATGATTGCTGTTCAAAATCGTTGGCGCTCAACTAAATTGTTTTTAAACCCCAACTTTCAATTACGCATGACAAATACAACAACGCATATATTACTTATTTTTCGGTTTCAATTTAATAATAAAGGTGCGCGTTGTTTTTTAGGGCGTCAATGGAAACCAAAGTCTAACAAGTGAGTTCGGTGCAAAATTTCGATTAGCGAAAGCAAATTCGTTTAGTGACCGCAACCGCCACGAGACGCCCTTGACAAACTGTTGGGAAATTGAAACATTTGTTTTCCATGAGAGAACAGGCAGTGATTGTCGTATACACAGAAAAAACGGACATTCCCTCCCAGTTGTCTGTGACAAAAATGCTTAAATTTGAACCACGTAGTCAAAAGGGTATTCTTTTATATGTGGGATATTCTAAATTTCTTGAAAATGTTAAAATCTTTGTATAATGTCATTGTCTCTTTACAAACGAAGGAAAATTTAGGGACACGTCTGAGTGCATGATTCTGATACATCCAAGTTTGAACACCAGTAAAAAGATTATTTGTCGAAAAAACTGTTCATTTTGATGGAAATGTATTTTTGTCCGAAGAATTTATGAATCGTTTACTACCAATTTAATGTATTTTGTTTCACTCGTTTGTTTCGGTCAATTTTTTTGTGACAGAAAGACGTGAAATATTTTAAAATAAATCATGTAGGATGGATATAACTAAAGGAAAGACTTCCAAATGACAAAGGAAAAATAGAAATATTAAAATTTGCCAGTCACATCTTTTCAAAGCAGAATAAGCAAGACAAGATGAGACGTCGAGTGGAAAAAACTCTCGTAACTTCTCGTCATTGCCTCTATCAGGTTTGTTACAAAATTTTAACATTTATACTTTTCGACGAAAGAAACTTCTATCACCAAAAGACAAATTTTAAACATAATGAATTAATGAAAATAATTTAAAGGACAAAGAAACCAATATTGTCACGTTGTCATAATCACATAAATTTAGTCGGCTAATGTCACGTACTTGCTTATACAAATTTAGAAAACTATTTAATTCAGTAGGTTTAAGTTAATCGTGCATTATGAAATATCTTAGTTACTGTATTATAATCTGAATCTGTGTGAAGAAGAAAGAAAAGGTTGAGTAAAAAAACTAATCTCTTGCGAAATCAAAGCACTCCATTCTTATTCCTTGTTGTTGTGTTAATTGTCATTTGATTAAATAAAAGCCTAGAATACTTTATTTTCAGATTCATATAATTTTTCCTTGAAACACTTTACTTGTTGAAGAAATCTATTTTGGTACGTATAACGGATGTGGGAAGATTCACCGCAGAAGATTAACCGCATGGAAAGTTCACCGCATAATAGAAAAAATAAAATATCTGAAGGTTGCTGAGGACTATTTGTATTAGAGTTTTGAGTATAATGAAACCAATTTAAAAAGAATGCCACATAATCATAATACCAGAGCAAAGCAACTCGACAAACTAAATCTACCTAAGTATAATACTTCTTTTGAATGAAGAAGCTCTGAATTTTTAGGTGTAAAATTATACAACAAACTCCCACTTAGTATCAAATAAAGTAATTCAATCAATAATTGCATACGTCCAGCAAAACATGGCTTAAGAAATTAACAGAAGAAGAACTGACTAGTATTCTTAAAACAACGTCATAGAAATTACTGGAAATACCCTCCCAAACCTTGAATTTGAAATATGGAAGTCGCTGAAACCCCTTTATTCAAAACTTAGTTCACCCCAGCACAGGATCTCTTAGCGAGGAGGACTATGAAAAAATAGTAAATATATACATATACATATATTTTAAAATTTATACCTTACCGTAAAATGCAAAATTATATTGAAATTAATAAAAAAAAAAACAACATGTTTATTTTATCAGACCAGACATTCATTTCCAGACTGATAGGTACCTACATTTTTGGTTAAGTAATAACGGTAATAAGAGGTTAGTGCACTCCCACACATTTCATATATGCCATTAACGTTGTGGTATTTGTACATTATTGTGGCAGAAGTGGATAAAAAAAGATTTTACGTACATTTTGTTTATATGTATTTATACCTACATCTTATGATTTAATATTTATATTGTAGAGATTGCGAACAAATAATTTACTAATAATATAACAATACGTACCTACATAATATATTACTATGTTTATTAAAAAAAGCTATATAACGCAGGTATACGAATGTGAATGAACCGAGGAGTGCGTGCCGATACAGAGTTGTGTTGCGGTATATGCTCTCTGCCTACCCCTGCTGTAAAACAGCGTGATGGTTAGTTAGTAAGTTATAAGATGGGTTACGTTTAAAAGTCAGGTGAATGATGAAATTATAAATTGAAGATTTATTTATAAGTTGCATTTAAAAGAACAAACTCTAAATGAAGCTCAGTTTGAATATCTAAGTGGGTTAGAGGAATGGAGAAATAATTAAGAGAGGAAGTACCCTAATGATACAGAGTGAGAAAATAAAACAATAGTTATAAGCTACGCGACAAAAAGTAGCGACGATTAAAAATCGTTAGTATAATTTCAGAACTTAGTATTCCGACATGTTTTAGCGTCCTACATTTAAGTGTGCTGTTAGTTAATATCTGTATTCACCGAAGATCTATATGACAATCAATAAGGCCGAATTCAATAAAGTATCATTTAAATGGGCAGCCCACAGCCAAAAATCTTGTTACTGAAGAAAAAACAGAGGCTTAGCGAACACAGCGCGGAGTTTGAGGCAACATTATCTGTTTTTTTTTATTTATTTTTTTTACTTACTGTTTACAAGAAAAATATAAATGACGATAAATTCCCGATAAACTACTTTTTTGTAGTTTGTCTAACGGAAGCTTGTTATTCAAAACTCAAAATTTACAGTTAAGGTTACAATATATATATCTAAGATAAACGGTGTTAAAGGTAGATCAACAAAGTTCATTAAAATCTTACTAGATCAACATACTACTATTTTTTTATATGAATACCGCACAAGAGTCCCAACTCCGCCCAACCGTTTGGAGCCAGTGAGACTATGTCATCCCCAATAGGAGAGTGTTGAGGCTGGAGGTATTAGGGAGGGGAAGGCGAAGGGGAAGAAGAAGGTGGGGAAATACCTGGTGATTCAAATCTGCTCATCAAACACGGCTAAAACCCATTTCAAGCAACGTTTCAATTCTGTATATAAGATATAATAAAAATATATGTAACATACTTAAAGCGTAAATATTTCTCAAAAATCTTTCTCAAAAATATTTCTATAAAAATATAAAAAATAAAATAATAACATAAACGACAACAATATCGTACATAAAATAATATTTCCTTATTATCTAATACAAACAGTTTCTTTCAGCTAAGTTTTCAAAATATGAATTAACCGTTTAGTTTTTATAGATTTTTTTTTTATATCAGCAGGTAAAATATTTAATCTAAAGTTCTTTGTCCATTTTTGTTTGTATCCTTAGGAACTTAGGAACAATCCTTCATTTTAACATTATCTTTTTTTTATATAATACCTCAATATTTATATGAATAGAAATATTAATTTAATATCATTCAATACTTTATCATAACCCATGTTAATTGAGTGTTATTAAATATGTCATGTTTTACAATGAGTATTATTTGCTATTTTTATAACACTAAAAATGGAATATTTGGAAAATAGCTATTCCAACTGTTACTGATAGTTATAATAATAATAATAATCGGATTACCTCAAGGACGGAGTTCCTACCCAAGTTGCGTTACATTGTTATACTCGTAGGTCACTGATGTAAATGGCATGAGGAACCCAGTGATAAAAGCAGAAGGTTCGTAAATCTACATTACATTTGAAGTTGATTTTATAGTATAACGTTTTTGATTTAGGCTTTCGTTTTCGAGTAAATCAAGTCCGAAGTTCCAATTTTTTTAATTAAATTTGAAAAAATTAGCCATTGATATTAGCTGCCTGTTTCATTTAAAATGCGCCGAGTCGCAGACTCGGCTCTAATATATTTTTAAAAATTCAGTTTCAAAAAAATATAGAAAAATGTTTAAAACAAGATCCAATCGCTCAAATCGACACGGAAAGTGTTTATGATGTTTCTATGTGATATGGATTCAACAGTTTTCCGCTTGTGCCACTAGTTTTCAGACACCGTGTATAATAAATTTGTGATATAAGTACATTTTTCAGGTTTCTAAGTGGCGCATGCAATGGAGAAAAAAGAATCGCGTTAGGCTTTGGTGGTCAATAAAGATCTCTTTTCTATTCTCAAAACATTTTGAAGAACGTTTCACCAACCGAACATTGGGTGTAATTCGATTGAAGGATGACGCAGTAAACAAAACATTATATAGGTATATGTTTATTAAGTTATGAAGTTATAAAAATATAAAACAAAAATATGAAAAATTATTATTCCAACTTTTGACAATTTATTATTAATACTTTTCTGAAAAAATCATAATTAAATACAGTATTTTACAGACAAAAAAGTATTTTATTTCATGAAGGAAAGTAAGAAATCATTTTTTTCCCCCCAAATATCCATCAAGCCACTGAAAAATATCATATTGGCAATCATGGAAACGCTACTGCTTTGCCGCCATCTTTGCAGTCAATTTAGTTATTACGGTTTGAACGGATATTTATTTACAAATGTATTAAAATTTATTTTTTATTCACCACTTTATTAATATGCACATATCTACATGTTTTGAAAGCGATGCTTTCTTCATCAGTAATGTAAAGAGTACTAAAAAATAGTAATGTCAAGTACAGAACAATGATAAAATATAGAACACGATAATGTAAGAATAGACAAATTATAAACATAAACAAAAATGGATTAAAGTAGGTAAGTAATTAATCAAAAATTATTATGTAACATTGAAAAACAAATTTATTTTAAAATATAAAAAAAAATATATTTATATTAATATGAAAATAAATTCAATAGATAGCTATTTTAAAAAGAATATTTGGTTATTAATTTAATTTAATTCACTATTAACCCTTTTTTGTGTTTTCTAATATTTCAAATTTGTCTAATTATAAACCCGTTATATGTGTATGTAAAATTTTTAAACGTTTATTTATATCAAAATAATTAATTGTTTTTAAATTATGATTTGCAAATTCATAATAATTGTTATTATTTAAACACCTTAGGTGTTCCTTAACTCTAATGCTGAAATTTCTACAAGTCTTTCCTATGTAAAAACAGTTGCAATCGTTACAAATTAATTTATGTACCTCCGATTTATTTAAAAAAATATCCTTTTCTTTGTTATTTAAAATGTAATTGTTTAATTTTTATTAGGATAAAAATATGGTTGGGTAGTATGTGGGAAGTTTTTAATTTTTAAATTTGAGGTATTATTATTTAAAAACAATATTTTTGTCCACTGTTTACTAACATCATATAAGAGATTTAATAATTTTTTTCTTAAACTTATTGTTTAATAAATTTTCGATTAATTTACTACTACATTACCTTTATGTGTTGCAATCTGTTTACTTATGTTTAATTCTTTGTTAAAATTATTTTTTGATAGAGGTACATTAACTAATCTTTTTTTGAGGATATTTATTTATTAACACACCCACAGAAACCTAAGAAAATATATAGAGACGGTGCGGTACGTTTAAGAAAACTTGTCGATGAGTTTGATCCAAATAAGACGGGATTGTCCTAGTGAGATGAGTGGGTAATGGTTTTTTAGTTTGTTTTTAAGTATCTATATTTAAGAATAAATTAATAAAATGTCCTCCATTTTATAAGTGGATGGAGTTATTGCTCATAATCTTTATTTTGATATAAGTTTTTTTTTAATATTTGTGCTTAATAATATATCATAATAATTCATCATAATCATTTATATTATCATATATCGTATTATATGAGAATATATCATAATATATCATCATAATCATTTATATTATCATATATCGTACTATATGAGAATATATCATCATAATATATCATGAGTAGTCTGAAAGTATGTTGTCTGTTGTATGCTGATGATGCGGTGCTGATTGCTAACAGTATGGAAGATCTACAGTCCCTCGTATCTAGGATGAACGAAGTATGTATGATGAATGAGCTAATGATGAATGTAAATAAGTCCAAAGTCATGGTGTTTGAAAGAGAGAGTACGAAAACAGTATGCAATATAGTTGTGAATGATGAATACTTGGAGCAGGTCAATGAGTTTGTGTATTTGGGAAGTATGTTTACGAGAGATGGAAAGACAGATAGGGATATTGAAAGAAGGGTGAATGCAGGAAACTCCATTAACGGAGGACTGAACGCGGTTGGCGCAAACAAAAAGTTCTCCAAGGAAGCGAAGCTAGCAGTCCACAATGGAGTGCTGATACCAACCTTGATGTATGGCAGTGAGGCATGGAACTGGCAGAGGAAGGATGAAAGTAGACTGAATGCTGTAGAAATGAGATCTCTGAGACGAATGTGTGGTAAAACCATGTATGATCGAGTGAAAAATGTTGAGATTCGTAAAGAATGCAAGGCTGATGTAAGCGTAGTGATCAAGATTAAGAAAGGGACGCTTAGATGGTTTGGGCATGTAGAGCGAATGAACGAAGAAAGCAGTGTAAGGAGAATATATGACGCGAATGTGAATGGAAGAAGAAGCCGGGGACGCCCGAGGAAGACATGGCACGATCAAGTGAATCAAATACTCGAGTCGGGCCATGTCAGAAGTCGGAATAACAGAAGAGAATGTATGAGGCGTTGTATGAATGTGAATGAAGCAAGAAGTGTATGCCAAGATCGAGTTGTTTGGCGGTCCGTCCTCTCTGCCTACCCCTGCGGGGAAACGGCGTGATGGTTAGTTAGTTAGTTAGTTATATCATCATAATCTTTTATATTATCATGTATCGTACATATATCATCACAATCATTTATATTATCATATATCGTACTATATGAGAATATATCATAAGTGTACTGAATTATTTCTGTACAAAAATATTCTTTCTAATTATTGGAAAATAATTTTCCCCAAGGTAAATCGTCTGGATTCCACAATAAAATATAATAACATCAGAAAGGCTACACAGAAGTGCAAATAACTAACAAATAAATGCTTTGTATTATAGCGTTCTTATAATTTTCATGTCCGGTCAGAGTAGCTAAAATAAATTCACAATAAAAAAACACATTAATTTGTTGTAGACCACTTTTATTTTATTAACAATCTACCAGTTTCGGAAGCACCCTTCCTTCGTCAGGAGAATATTATAACTAACTTATGATATAGAATATTGACAAAACATATAAATTTTAGGTGTTGGAGTGGGGGGTAAGTAAATGGGTAGGGGTAATTGCGGGATTCCCGGGAAGGACAGAGCGGTTTATTGGAAAAATATTTTAGAATGGGACTAAAAGATAAGATAATTTGGTTATTCAAATTATTATTCAGGGATTTTCTAATTTCGGGTGTTTCTAAGTTATCCAATTTTTTGCTTTTATTGTTGCGGTGAAGAATTTTAACCCCTGTGTCCTCCTAAAAAGTGTGATCTTTGGAAATTCTGAGAAGTTATTATTATTTAAGCATCTTAAATGTTCTGTGTTTGTTTAATTTTTGAAAGTTCAATCGTGAAATTAACAGATGATAGTGAGATTTTTACTAGCCGGTGTACCATTGAATGGTAAGCAGAATGTTTATGTGAAACCGGATGGTTTGACATGTTATGTATTGTTATAGCTGTGTACGTCGGTTTACGAAAAATGTTGAATTCAATTCTGTTATTCATTGATGTTAGTATTAAATCTAAAAAATGAATCGATGCATTACTGCCTACCTCTAAAGTGAATTAGACGCTTTTGTGGAATGAATTTATAAGAAGAAGGAATTTAGTCAGTTGCCGCTCTGTTCCTGTCGAGATACAGAAGGAAGGGTGCTTCCGAAACCGGTAGAGTGTTAATAAAATAAAAGTGGTCTACAACAAATGTATGTGTTTTTTATTGTAAATTATGGCGAGCTACAAAGTTAATGCTTTTTACAAATATGTAAAATAAATTCAAGCCTCCCTCGACGAACACTGCAGATGCATTTCAGAATCTCGGAAGCTCCAGAAGTTGCCTGTAGGCATTGTTACAGCTTAGAATCAATGTGCCCCTTGGCGCCTCGAAAGTACATTATAGTGCACACGGCATGCGGCAGTTCAATATCTTTAAAAGAGAAGTGTCTTGAAATCGCCCCTACAGTAGTAGAACAACCTTGGGAGCATTCCTGTCAGTCTTTTCAAATCTTTAATATCTTTCAGTTCTTCTTCCAGAACATGTATCTTCATATTTTGATGACGAATAGATCCTCTGGAGTTAGTTACAAACTGGCAACCTCGGAAATGGTTGAAGCATTGTTGCCAACACGTACAGATGTATTCCATCGAAGCCCAAATAAATAGTTAATTAATTGTTTTTGTGTTTAATTCGTAGAATTCCATTTAATTTAAAAAAAAAATAATGAGTTTAAAAATGGCCTTAAACGCCGAAACAGCTGTCACAATAATAACAACTAAAAATACTTGCAGAACTTAATAATATCATTATTAAATTTGATTTACATTAAATTTTTAAAAAATCAAATAAATGGTGTTAAAGGTAGATCAACATAGGTCATTAAAATCTTACTAGATCAACATGCAACGGGAAAAGGTGATTATACATACACACATACATACATTGGGTGATTTTTCACAAATACGGCAGTATACGGATCATGCAATTATATTATTATTATTATACATATTTTGTTTGTTTTACTTTTATTTAAATTTAATTTGGAGTTATGGAGCTGATAACATTAGTAAAACCTATTAAAAAAAAAAAAAACATTACAAGATAGTAGAATGCAACAATAAGCGAATACAAAATAACACAATACATACTCGTACTAAGGTATGCAGCTAATACTTTATGGTAGGTCAGTATAAAAATAAAATAAAACCACAGAGTGGATAGGTATTATTATTTTTTTTGTTAAATTACTAATATGCACACATATTTATAATCAAGGGTTATGTAAAATTCAATGAAAAAAATTAAAACTTCTAATTACTGTTACCTCGTATATACATTTATTCTATTTTATGCCTAGATAGGCTTTGTAAGTTGCCACGTATTCTTGGTTGTTTTCTTATTTTTGTTGAAATTGTTGAATTGAAGTGGTCTTTGTGAATTTGCGACAACATGTTCTATTGGAATATGTTATTTAAATAAGCTGTACGAGACTTGTTGAGCCCGTACAAGAAAGAAGGGTATATGTTGAAGTATTATTTATTGAGGAGAGCAGGTCCAGGTAGAATGGAGTCTCTGGCCTGTTGATGAGAGCAGGTCCGGGTAGAATGGAATCTCTCGCCTGTTGATGAGAGCAGGTCCGGGTAGAATGGAGATCTCTCGCCTATTGATGAGAACAGATCCAGGTAGAATGGAGATCTCTCGCCTTTTGAGGAGAGCAGGTCCGGGTAGAATGAAGATGAATGATGGTGGTTGATTGGTGGAATGAAATGAGCATACGGCAAGTATGGATTTTTATAGGCCGTGTGTTGAGTATACGGAGAAGTATTTGAACAAGTTTTAACTTGTACGTATTTTGTTATCACGATTTTGTTTGTTTCAGAGGTCTTTCATCTGACACGTGTTGTTTTGATCAAGTTTCGCACAAGTTTTAACTTCCCTGAATTTTGTTTACGTCTTTTCTATGTGACTCTATACGGCCCGTTTGATATATAAGCTCTTGAGGTGATTTTTCACAAAAATGATGTTAAACAAATCATTCAATTATTATTATTAATAATATTAAACTAGGAACCTTAAAAGAGTTAATCATGCCCCAGGTGTTCCGTGGGGTCAAAAAGAAGCCTCGTCAGATTGGTAGTACCTTTGCGACTTAAACAAAGTCAAATAATTTTTTGGAATACTGAACATAGCCGGCTATATTACCCGCTATCTAACCCCACCTATACAACAGGGTGACGGGAAGCTCCTGCTAACCGTATATATTAAAATTATTGTTCTTTTGCCTTACCAAATGGAAAATCAACCAATTATGGCTTACCGTGGCAATCATTAGCACTGCCATAGGAATCATGATATAATCCACCATTTGCGCAATCAAATATCGTATTTTTAATGTTTATAATGTGAAAAAAACCTTCATATGAATAATGACAAATTTTCAAAGTTATATTTGGAATACGTGGGAATGTTCAACATTACTAATTTTTAATGATTTTTTTAATTCAACAACAAAAACAATAAGCGTTTTAGAAAATTTCCACTATCGCTTTCCTGTAAATTATCACGTTCGCTTAAACCCAGTTCCCGTCTCGGTTTCTTAATATCTGTATGGGATTCTTCCAAAGACCGCTAACATAACTTGAAATGCGCTGGAAACCATTAATTATATCGACCATTCCTTTAATTTTATGACGACTTATATAATTTCATAAGCTGAATGAATCCACCATTTTTATAGCTGAGTATTATTATTATGACTTGTGGATTGATAAAATACCGTTTCATTTTTCAACTAGACAAAACGATAATCAAAAAGACGAAACAGTTGGTTATAGATATTTGATCACTCATAACTAGAATTGTACATTTTTACTCCGGTAATTGCTAAACGCAAGGTTTTTAACTCAGAGGCTTAAAAATATTAAAATAAGAATAAATCTTGGTTTCTTTTTGTCGAGCATTCACAGATGTGTCTGCTCGGGGCGTGAGTATTTCAAAGAGATGTTTTTTTACGTGGACTTTGCGCCGCGTGTAATATTTTTTCTTTATTAATCGTAATTTATATTTTTCTGTAAAAGTAGAAAAATGTGTTTGGTTTATGCGCATTTGCAGGCATAAGTGATCTGATAAAATGTCATCATATTAAGGTATCTTCGACAATTATTTTTGATATATGCACCTAACAGTCAATATAGAACGTTTGACTCATCAAAAGTTAGATTTTATACTTACTTAAATGAACCTGATTTAGTTCATTATTATTATGTAAAAAAAAATTACAAGTATTTCAGTTTTAATTTTATTCTGATTGGCAGGCAAGGGTGTTTTTCTCGCTTTCTCGTGGCTTTCTCAACTTCACATTTATTCAAAACTTCATAGTTTATACTCCCTTTTAATATTTAAGAACAAATTAAAAATTCAAAATAGTTCAAAATTAGTGTTTTAAATGAGAGACTGAGACGTCTTTGGACCTTAAAGAGTTTTTTGTTTTTTTTTTTTTGGTTTCTGGCAATATTTAATTGAATTTATATATAGATATTGTGTCAAGATATGTTTTGTTTAAGTTAGATACGTAGTTTTATTTGGGAGGAAGGGTATGGCCGACGCAGGCGTTGAGAGCTTCGCTATCCATCACATCGCCAACCCTTCGGTGGCGCAAAGAGGAGGACGGAACGTGAACGATGTCTAATTGGCACGTGTAATGTCAGAGAAGGGATGGAAAGAAAGTTTATTGAACTATGTGATTCGATGGTAAGCAAAAGTTTGGATGTATTTTGTATAACAGAGAGTATGAAAAAAGGGAGCGGTACGATGAAACATAGCGATTCACCCGTGATCTGGTCTTGGAGACCAGATACAGAGAGGGCTTGTCAGGGTATTGCAGCGTTATTGTCTCCTAGAATGGTTGAATGCATGTTGCAGTATGAATTCGTAAGTCCGAGAATCATGTGGATCCGATTCAAAATCGGTAGGACAAGGGTGTTTTTTTTTGTATGCTATGCCCCGTTAATTCTGAAAGTGACGAAGTGAAAGATGATTTCCTGACTGCCTGAGCGATGTAATAGGACTAAAAAAAGTTGAATGAAAGGATTATAATGGCAGGGGACTTAAATGGGTGGGTGGGAATTAGACGGGGGGGATTTGATTGGCTTTAGGTATCTTTGGGGATAAAAGAAGGAATGACAATGGTAACAGAATACTTTGAAGTATGTTTGGAACCTTTTTGTATCGAATACCTTCTTCGATCATAAAGGTATCTACCAATATACGTGGGAATATATTAGACGATGTATGAATGTGAATGAAGCAAGAAGTGTATTCCAAGATCGAGTTGGCGGTCCGTCCTCTCTGCCTACCCCTCCGGGAAACGACGTGATGGTTAGTTAGTTAGACTGAAGTACAAAAAGTAGGATATTTAAAAAAATATATTTACTTGCAATTATAAAACACATACGAGTATTTTACAATATTAAAAATTTGGTCTTATTTTAAGAACCCGAATACCTCAATATTTTTGAGCAATTTTTATTTTTAGACATACATTGATTTTCCGTTTATTAACCAGAACTTAGCGTTCCTCCCTTTCTTCCAATAAAATAATGTTTTGAATTAAATGAAAAGACACATTGTTTGAATCCACTTTCATTTTTGTATATTCGACTAGTTTAGATTGAACGATTCGACTGAATCATCATCAGGACTTAAAATACATTTAAGTCCTATATATTTAAGTCTATTATATCAATACACAATATGTTTGCTTAAAGCGAAAAAAAAAATTATAATCATAGATTTACCGACGCCACGGCTTTGGAATGATATGATCCGGTCTATTTAATCTACAGCTTTTTAAGGCATGTATATCATTTAGAAAACAATACAATATATGCACTGTGTCTTTACTGTTTACTTGGAATAATATTGTGCCAAACATAAAGTATTGTAGATTTTTAAAACCTGAAAAGGGGGATGCTTAATCAATTAATTAAAGTAAATAATTTATGTTATTTAAAAATCATAATTAGGAGTTTTGATTTTATATCTTCATTACGAAATTTAGGAATGTGCGTAGTTTTTTCTTTAGCTTAAGAATAATGAAATGTCTTAATTTATTATTTTGTGTAATTATATCAGCGCAGTGGTCCTGACTCAGTAGCACTCATAATAGCGCCTCTCATTAATAGTAGAATGCACCAAAAGAAACCGTTTCACACATCAAAGGAGCGCCCTTGAAGACAAAATAGTCATAAAGGAGGACATCAGGCGAGTGTCAACACGCCAGTTTAACATCCAGCATCTCTGTATCTCGTCGCGCGTCGCGTCGTTCCCGTCCCATTTATCTGCGAGCGGGGAGCGGAGAACGGGGCGTTCCCACCACATCTGAACTCGCACTGATGTCACAATATAAACAACTCTGTATGTTTGGAGAGGTGGAGATATTATTATGAGAAGTAGCCTTTACCAACGAATTATCTGGAAAATACTTTAAATCGCTTGAAGACAGCAATTATATCAAAATGAATAATGATATTGTACAACAAAACAAAATAAGTTAATTAAATTTGTTAATGAAATATTTAAAAACTATTTTTTATTTATTGAAAGACCTTTGTAACTTTTTCAACTTATTTATTTTCGAACGGACCGGTTTCACCCTATCACGGGCATCGTCAGACTGACACAATTAAAATTAAATCTATGGTATATGTCCGTAAAGTCCTATTCTATATATCTTTGAAGTAAACCGCTCTGATCCTCCTGAAAAACTCCAAATTACCCCCTCCCCTTTGAACGTCTCCCACTCCAACACATAAATATTCCTAAATGAATTATAAATTACTTTGTATTCATCTCCTTATTTGTATTTTTTCCAGTGATGCTTTCTTCATCAGGAATATATAGAATACATATAATATATAGGATATTCTATATATTCCTGATGAAAAAGCATCGCTTTCGAAACATGTTGATATGTATATATTGATAAAATGGTGAATACGAAGTAATTTTTAATTAATTTATTACTAATGACGCCACAATGTGAATACCAATCTTTTGAAAAATTATAAAAAAAGCTAAGTATTCATTTATGTTTGTCATTATTTTGTATCTTAAGTTAGTTTTAATATAGTCCTGATGAAGGAAGGGTATCTCCTAAACCGGTCGAACGTTGTAATAAATTGAAATGGTTTAAAACAAATGCATGCAAATGTTTATATTATAAAAACATATCCTTTTCACGGTCTGCAATACCTTTTCACGGTCTGCAATATTTATCATGTTTAATAAGAAGTTTGAAAGAAAATTAAATCTAGTTTTATGTTGTAAATCTTTTAAAATCGCCCTCAAGATTTAGCAAAAAAACACGTTTATTTGGCATTACAAAAATGTTTTATGGAATTAAAAAAATGTTTTTCTATAGAATAGTAGGTTGTTAATAATATCATAAGCAAGTTTTCAGAATAAGATGCTTTCTTAAACACTTTTCTATTTTTTCAAAAATTGCCCTTGATGTGATATTAACATAAAACAGTAGCAATTTTTATTTGATTGAATTTTGTTCTCGCCTTAGCTTTTCTGCGTCATAACCTTCAACAATAGAAACAAATATTCCGACCTTAGTTTGCAAAAAATATACTTCTAATAAAATAAATAAATTTATTGTTTTTTTTCTTTTCAAGATATATTATGTTCATATTAGAATACATGTAACCGATGTACGAGTATATGTTCATTTTAAGTTAAACAAATAAATGAAGTTCATAAGTGATTAAAAATTATTTTGTATTCACCACTTTATTAATATGCACATATCTGCATGTATAGAAAGCGATGCTTCTTTCATCAGGAATAAATATAATTCTAAAAAATAATAATGTTAAGTATAGACAAATGATAAATACAGAACACAATAATGTAAGAATAGACAAATTATAAACATAAACAAAAATTGATTAACAAAGTAGGTAAGTAATTAATCAAAAATGTTAATAATTTTTTTTTATAAGACATTGAATAACAATTTTATAATAGAAATTAAAAAATAAATTATTTTTATTTTTAATATTAATATGAACATCAACAAAAAAAGACGTCACAAATTGAATACCAATATTTTGAAGAAATTATAAATAAATTTCATATCATATGACATGTTTTAGAAATTCTAAATAGTTAGTAAATGTGTGCAATATATTTTCCCCTTTTAAGTTATTATGTCATAATATTTCATTACTTTTTCCTATGTTAAGATAATGTAAAAATAAAAATTTTATGAAGCAGTGAAAACATTCGTATGACATAAAATTTTTTCGGTCAATATGACATATTTTAAGATGCAACCTACTTCTATCGTAAGCTATGGGACTTAATATTTCTATGATTGATAAGATGCCTATTTATTAAATAGAATGTTTAACTTCGTAGCGTTTAGGTACAAAAAGAAGTACATTCAGTGTTAAAAAAGCTATATTGTATTCGTATATACCCACAGCACATTCCATTAGTCATCCTTTCTGGAATAAATTCCAATTAATATTATAGCATATAACAGAAAACAGAAATTATGAGCCGTTGACACATTTTTGACGTTAACAAGAATTGTGATATCATAGATGCACGAGATTAAAAAATACGTTCCTTCATCTCAGAAATGAAAACAAAAACCAAAAGGTTTTCAGCACCTCATAATGAATGAATGCAGTCGACTCAGGCGCTCATCATCAGAACTATGTGCTGACAAATGTAAGTATCATTGGAGCTCCTAACAGCCGGAAGCGGCGAAAGCTGTTGTAGGCGTCGATTCGGAATGTCGTCGCGACGCCTATTCCCACTGGCGTCGGCGTCGCGTTGACGGGCCCACTAATAGCCAGTAAAACCACTATTCATTTTTCATATCTTCTTTATAGCTGTAAAAATAAAATGGTGTATTCCAGCATTTCGGTAATGTTTGAGCATTCCGTCTTGTTTGTGCAGTTGTCAAGAAGTTTGTCGCAGTCGTAAACAACTTAATACCTAGCGTTTGTTATTATAAGCCGAATTACTTTGTTGATTGTCAAATTTTATGAAGTGTAAGTGTGTCATCTTCTTTGAAGAGTTGTTTAAATAATTCTAGTTTATTATCTTGGCAACGTCCAGTTGGTCATCTAAATATTTTTACGATATTGTGAAAGACACATTAACTAATTTTTATCTGCGCGTGAATACTTACATAGCAAATAATTAATCACTTCTTGTTAAAATAAATCGGCATGACTTTAAAATGAATTTGGTTAGAAAGAAAATAAAAAAAGGATAATGATGAATATGCAAATGAATATGAATGACAAATAATGTATTATACCCAGAAGATTGCGTCTATTTTTATCATGGTTTACAAATATAACTAACTAACTAACCATCACGCCGTTTCCCGAAGGGGTAGGCAGAGAGGACGGACCGCCAAACAACTCAATCTTGGCATACACTTCTTGCTTCATTCACATTCATACATCGTCTCATACATTCTCTTCTATTATTCCGACTTCTGACATGGCCCGACTCAAGTATTTGATTCACTTGATCGTGCCATGTCTTCCTCGGACGTCCTCGGCTTCTTCTTCCATTCACATTCGGGTCATACATTCTCCTTACACTCCTCTCTTCGTACATTCGCTCTACATGCCCAAACCATCTAAGCGTCCTTTTCTTAATCTTGCGCAGTACGCTTACATCAGCCTTGCATTCTTTACGAATCTCAACATTTTTCACTCGATCATACATGGTTTTACCACACGTTCGTCTCAGAGATCTCATTTCTACAGCATTCAGTCTACTTTCATCCTTCCTCTGTCAGTTCCATGCCTCACTGCCATACATCAAGGTTGGTATCAGCACTCCATTGTGGACTGTTAGCTTCGCTTCCTTGGACAACTTTTTGTTTGCGCCAACCGCGTTCAGTCCTCCGTTAATGGAGTTTCCTGCATTCAACCTTCTTTCAATATCCCTATCTGTCTTTCCATCTCTCGTAAACATACTTCCCAAATACACAAACTCATTGACCTGCTCCAAGTATTCATCATTCACAACTATTGCATACTGTTTTCGTACTCTCTCTTTCAAACACCATGACTTTGGACTTATTTACATTCATCATTAGCTCATTCTTCATACATACTTCGTTCATCCTAGATACGAGGGACTGTAGATCTTCCATACTGTTAGCAATCAGCACCATATATATACACACATAATATTTATGTAGCTTCTTATAACGTATTAATTACGCTCTCATTGACACTCTGAACTGTAATTAATTTCCCTGTCAATTCAGTGTACGAATCCAAACCATCCTAACCTAAAAAATATTTATCTTTTAATTGTTTGGTGTAGACTTAATACATTGTCAATTTGTCTCGGAAATTATCATTTTTGATTAACACTTCCTTTACGGTGGCAAATTATAACGCGCTCCCGGTGCAGGACACCGTACAAATTCATAACAATATTGCTTTTTAACCCAAAAATAATAATACAATCTATCAGCAGTTATTAATTAATGGTTGATTATACTGCAAAATACATCTTAGGGTTATAAAAAAATAATAAAAAATAATACGTTAGGAGCAAAAATGTTGGCTCAGGTAACCGAGTGTCTGGCACCGTAAGGGGACAGATAAACATTACGGGAGTACAAGCTTCTAAAATAATTTCCAACAATAGATGTGAAATCGAACCAAACTGATTTACAAGACAGGCAATAATAATATTATTTCACCGTATTCCTGAAACTGTCATGAAACTCCCATCCCGCACTACCTGCATAAGCCAGAGTTTGCACAAGTAGCCGCAGAACAGAGGTGCGTCAGTTACCTTGTGTTTGCAGCAGTCTCGCTGGTAGTTCCCATAGTTACGAACTATCTCAGGGGATGAATAATTAACTGCAAAACTGGGATCTGATGATGATAGGTACTCGGTTGCTCCTCCAAATAACTTAAATTATACGTCATACGAAATGCATATAAATGCAAGTTCGAAATGCAAATTAAGATATAATGGTTCTACCATAATATCCCGTAATATAATTCTGGCACAAAAAAATAGATATTACAGGCGAAAACAGAGAGAGCTGGAATTGCAAATCTTCATTTATAACAAACCAATTTACGGATTTTTGTACGGTAATAAAAAGAATATTCCTAGGAAGCACTGATAAAAAAAGCCTACCATTAAATTTTAAATTGAAATCACTTTAGTTATAGGCTGATAAACATTCAATTTCCGGATTCAAATAAAAGGAGTAATTTCCATGTACTCGTATGTGGAAAATTTACAGAACTGCCCATGTTAGTATATTCCCTTTGAGTTTTGTTGGATATCAATCAGCACGCAATCGCCAAACATCGCTGAATAAGGATTTCAAACAAATTTCAAAGGAAAGTATGCAACCAAAATCAAAAACAAATAAAAAATAAATTTGTTGGGGTTTTATGGTAAAATGCAAACATAGAATTTATTTA
The DNA here is from genome assembly GCA_022606495.2 of Halesus radiatus. NCBI lineage: Eukaryota > Metazoa > Arthropoda > Insecta > Trichoptera > Limnephilidae > Halesus > Halesus radiatus. The sequence continues at coordinate 47,159 of JAHDVE020007087.1, forward strand.
TGATTCAGATTTTTTTTATCTGCCATTCAACATCTGGCCACTGGATGGTCATGACTTTAATTCAGACGCATAATTCAGGATACCGTCATACCGGTTATGGGATGTATTATTTAATAGTGTTATCATTTTGGAACACTATGAATTTGTCACGTTCGAATAACAATCGCTTTGAATGTTATCGATGACGCCAAACATTAATGTGGTAAGAATTTTTATTTAAAAAAAAAAAAAATATTTTTCCGTAAATTTGTCCTTAATTATATTAGAACGGGTGATTGCCAAATGAAGGTTATTTAAAATTTATACCAACATCTATTTTGTTATTCTCGTGTTATCTATGAAAATGCTGTGCGGAAGATCTTTCAAAGGAAATAAAGGACAGAACTAGGATCTTGAAGAAATTCATCTAAATAATATTGAAATGCGCTATCCTTGCATAGCTAGGTAGATTATGAATTAACACTGGATGAATTCTAAACAACGAATAAAAAACCCTTGAACCATAACTACCCTCCTAGACAAAGAAGGGACAATTGTAAATCATTAATAAATCACAGAATGTATAAGGATATAAAACAATGAAGCATAAAATTTCTGAAATGTTTAACTGAATTTATTACCTGAAGATAAAAAATGTCATTCCACCTTCGTAGAAAATGAAAAGAAATACCTACGTATGTATATGAACATCTACGTACCATAAGTAAACGAGTGTTATATGGTACTAGTAAATCTTAAATGGTATTAAGATAAATACTTACATCTTACATTGTACTCATACGAATTTGTAAAAATTACAGATTTCTTACAATCAAACTGAATATACTCAGTTTTGTAAGACTTGCATAAAATACGATTGTAAAAAAAAAAAAAATGTTTAATAAAACTATATTTAGAGAAGTGGACTGGAAAAAAACGTTTCACAGTAGAGCTACTAAGTACAGATAATAAAATATATCTATTTTTGTTATTAACCTAATATTTTCTCTATTTTCTGTCATCAAAAATGTAATTCTTCACCTGTTAATTTGCCATCGTTATATTACTTATACCTTATAAAAATAAAATCAATATTCGTCTGTCTGTCTGCCCTCGATTTTCTTGAAAATTAGTTAACCGGTTTTGCTGAAAATAGAACAGTTTATTCTTATTAGTGACAGGAATGTTTAAAGAGTAGTTTGAATGATATCCAATATGAAAAACTATTGCTTTAACGTTTTAAAATAAGTATGAAAAACATTGAACCCGCGATGTTGTATTGAGGTTAGCCCATTGATACGAGTATACATTTTTCCAAGTGAACTTATAATATAATGTGTTTTTAGTTTCTTCCTTTTACTTTCGAAACATGTAGATATGTGTATATTAATAAAGTGGTGAAAACAAAATAATTTTAAATTAATTTAGTAATAATATTTGTTAACGCCCTGTAAATGTTTGTAACAATAAATAAATAATAATATGACCAAGATCTATAAAATGAACACGCGAATATTAAATAAAATGAATTATTATTTTTTTTTGTATTTAATTCGTATAACTTCATTATTAATTTTTTTACAATTTAATGTAAATCAAATTTAATAATGTCATTATTAAGTTCTGCAAATATTTTTAGTTTTTATTACTGTAATAGCTGTTTCATCGTTCAAGGCCATTTTCAAAATGCGATTAATCCACATTGTGATCACTTATTTATGTGATATTATTCACTCCCACCCGGGGTGAATAATATCACACATTGGACGGGTTTTTAAAAATAATGATTTTTTAGCGGCTAATCCGATTTAGTTAGAAAACAATTAAAATTCTGAATTCTGTGAGGTTTTCATATTTATAATATGTTTCCTCATATTTAACCGATAATGTTTTGTTCCTTGATTTATTTAAATGTGTTATATTGTTTTGAAAATGTGAACATACAGAGAAGCGGTGAATATATAATTTTAATTACTTTATTAATTAATGTTATATTAGGATCATTAATTCGTTTATTAATATTTAATTGTTCAAGGAAAAAACTTTAGACAACTTAAAATCAAACGTAGGAAAATAGTTCAAAATTTGTGGTTTAACCAAAAGTGTTTTAAATCTCATGTGATTCCGAAGTAGGTACAGATCTCCATCAAAAGTAGATCTACTGTAGCCATGGTCACTGTGTTGAGAGCACAGAGACTGTAGCCATGGTCACTGTGTTGAGAGCACAGAAACTGTAGCCATGTTCACTGTGTTGAGAGCACAGAGACTGTAGCTATGGTCACTGTGTTGAGAGCACATAGACTGTAGCCATGTTCACTGTGTTGAGAGCACAGAGACTGTAGCCATGGTTACTGTGTTGAGAGCACAGAGACTGTAGCCATGTTCACTGTGTTGAGAGCACAGAGACTGTAGCCATGGTCACTGTGTTGAGAGCACAGAGACTGTGGGTACAGTTTTTTTTTATCACAATAATAAGAACTAAAAATACTTGCAGAACTTAATAAGATAAAAAAGATTTGTAATAAATTTAAAAAAATATATATAATTACTAAAAACAGCAAATAATGTGATATCTTGTTTTGTTTATTGATTACGTTTCAACCTTTATGCACAGTAATAACGACTGTTGACAAGCTACTCGCAGTGGTTTAACGGGTACAAATTCCCATTCTGTAAAATAATAGTATTTGGTTTATAATAATTGCGACGTTAAACGATAGAACAATTAGTTACCAATTAAGGTTGTCTGTAATTCCTGAACATCTTTCAATAACCACGTAATATTATTTGATCTCCACAGATAATGTTATCAGAGAGACGTAAAGTTGCACTTGCAGTTTCAGTCGCAGTTGCAGTATTCTGCGCGGTGGTCAGTTGTCTGGTTGCATTGCTGCCAGGAGAGAAGCAATGGCGCGGAAGTAATCAGGTCCATAATACAGCCTCCCTTCCAGTTCAAGCGGTCCAGAAATGCCTTTTGAAGCACAAAACTGGAAACTGCTGGACGGGCGCGATGAGAGGTATGAATTCCAATGAATTAGATGTGGACTGTTGTATGTTTACCAGGAAACTTGAAACACTTGTCATTTAGATCTACTTATTGCAATTTCAAGTAAAGTAGATGAAAGGAAACAAAACGAAAGATGAAAGAGACTTTGTGGCGAAGAAAACACTAAAGAAAAATCTATTAATTTAAATGATAGTGACAGGTCCCCAGCTTGCTGCAATATTTTAAATTATTTCATCCAACCCTTAAATTTTTTAATTTGTATCTCCGTTATGTTCACATTATTATTATGAAATAGATTCAAAATCGCAAAAAAATACACAAACTATTATAACATACACTTGCGGCGATACAACGCCCTTGAGGTGATTTTCCCACGAAAACGGCGCTATATAAGTAATCCAAATATTTTTATTATTATTAACCAAGTCGAATAAAATCCGCACTATTTACTCCGGTGGCGCAAAGATTTAATTTGCCACTTGACAAATTCGACTATAATAATTCGTATCCTAAAAAAGTTTCGTAAGTAGGAGATTTTGCAATATTTTATAAACCTGTCACGGGCCATCTTTTGCCCGTTTGAAGGATATTCTGTCAGTATTTTTCTGGATTTAATAGTATTTATATTTTCATTTCTATTTATTTACACACAATTTTGTAATGTAAGCAATTATTATATAGAATTATGTGTATGTACTGCAAAACATTTTGATGGAGGATTTATGGTTCATAAGCATACAAACAAATATGAACAAGAAACTTTAGAATATATGATTTCTATCTGTTTAAATATGTTACCTGCTGAAATAAAAATAAATGTATTAAAACTAAACAGTTAATAAATAATGAAAATAAAACAATAACTTTGTTTATAACCACGAGAATTTTATTTAATTTTATTACGACAAACCGGTTTCGCTTAACATAAGCTTTGGGGACAAAAATTAAACTGAGTTTAATTTTTGTACCCTGAAGATGCTTATGTTAACTGAAACCGGTCGGTCGTAATAAAATTAAATAAAATTCTCGTGGTTATAAACAAAGTTATTGTTTTATTTTCATTAAATATGTCTAACCACAAAGTGACTGCTTTCTATCAAAATATAGTTAATAAATATATTGAAAACTTGGCTAGCTAAAATAAACTATTTGTATTAGATAATTGAGAAATATTATTTTATGAACGATTTATTGTTATCATTTATGTACTCATTTTATTTTTTTTATATATTTTTGGAGAAATATTTTTTTGGTAAGATTCTTACGAAATATTAATGTTTTAAGTTTGTTTCGTATGTTTTTAATTTATATAGATTTATATATTTTGTAACTTAAAAGTAACTGTAAATTTAGTATTAGGTTTTAAATAACAAGCTCCCGTTTGTCAAACTACTAAAAAGTAGTTTATCGTGACTTTTTGCTTTATATTTTATAAAATGTTTCTAATTAATATATTTTTTTAATTATTTATTTATATATACTAGCGTATCGTGAAAGCCTCAGTAGGAGAACCTGAACAGAGGTGTTCACGTATTTATGATATAGTATTATTGTGAAATGGTTATTGAATTATATTAAAGAATAATAATAATAATAAAAAAATATACATCTATTTAAAAAAAGACAAAATTGCAAATTAATTATTAATAATCAAGTATTAATAATTATTACTAATTAATTAATATACTAATAATTAATACATTATGTTATTATGTAGTATTCTGTATATTTCTGATGGGGAAAGCGTCGCTTTGGAAACATGTTGATACGTATGTATTAATAAAGTGGTGATTACGAAGTAATTTTTAATTCATTTATAAATAATGACGCCACAAGAGAATACCAATCTTTGAAGAAATTGTAATTATTCATATTTTATATAAATGTTGTTAAGTTATGTTTAATTTGGTGTTCCTTTTGTTTTTATTCAGATCGAGATATTAAGTTTCATTAAATATGTTGGTGTATTCTTTCTCATTTGTATGAAATACTCGTATGTAGGCATGTGATTATAAAGTTTAATTGGATGGTATTTAAAATTTCTTTGTTCGTGGATGGGATATTTTAATGGGATATTAAGGGTGTAGTTTGTTGAAGATATTGTTAAAATAATTCATTGTGATTGTAGAGAATATGAATATTAAATTTGAATAGATAAAAGCATTATTATTAGAATTACCTTATTTTTGTCAGCAAGGCTTTGTAAAACTGTCCGATTAAACATAAGATCATGGTATGTTCTACTCGTACAAGGTATTTCATTAAAAGCATCTGTAATATTTCTGGTCACTCAAAGATTCAAACTAAAACATATGATTTAGCATTATTTTGAATTGCTTGGCATTAAAGGTATGGGAAGATCAGTTTAGGTGTAGGTATCATATGCCTGTGATGAAAACAGGGACGCTATATTATTTTAAATGTAATAATCAGTAGTTGCGCATCTTGCGTATTTTTTTGCATTGCCAGTAGTTGAACATTCATCATGATCATCAGCGTAATTTGCAATCCCCTTTGCTAGTCGGTACTGGGACCAATCGATTCTTTAAAATTCCTGTGTTATTTGTGAGGAGCTCGGTAATTGTCTTACTGTTGATAGAAATTTCAAATATATGAAACTATTGTTGGTAACAGTAAACAGTAGTAATATGTACGAAGTGTGGGCCACAAGTTGCTGACGACGTGAGTACCCAACGAAGTTTAAATTAACAATAATATGTACTCGTATGTTATGACGATAATGTTGAAATTCCCCCAGCCGCCTATTAAACGTATTAGAAAAGGGGCTGATAGCGTGTTTTATTCTAATCAATTATACACTAAATTAATACAAACACCAAAAGATATTCAAACGATAAATAAATTATGTTTCTACGTAAAAGAAGTAAAATTACAGCTGAATGATCTAGGTGTTGATACATTACTTCTAAAAAATCTTTATTTCTTTCTCCTTGCTGTAACTACATCTTCAACATTTACTAATTATAAACAAAAAAACTCTGCTTACATTTACTATAATTCTAAAAATTCCATTAAATATTGTACTTTCTGCTGTCAAAATAGTTAAAATAATTCATATTCCAGTACTCTTATTAACTTAAATTACTCATATTACCCACACACAGTCAGCCCCTATGTGGTTTCCCATTTCTTGTAATGTAAACAATCATGAATGTGAAAGAATTGTATATATTTATGTTTTATTTTATGTTAAACTGTGGGAAAATATAAGGAAATAATGTTTTTATGCCATCAAATTTTCAAACCAAAAACACATGATTTTGTATTACTTCGCATTGCATCGCCTTAAGGTCTTATTCATTTGTCAACTTCTGTTAAAATTGGCGGCGGTAACTTAAGTAGCAAAATAAATGACATTATTATTACACATACTACATATTTTGACTCTGCATTCCTTCTACCAAATGATCAGATGTGGCAACCAGGAGGTCGAAACAGAAGGTGTATGTATAATGTCAGATTCTTATCACTTTTGAATAAAACTGCTTCATTACCAACGCGCATATGGCAACCTCAATTTTTGATTTATGATTTTACAATAATTAAAGATAAGGATTTATTAGGCAATGACAAAAACTCGATCAATTAATTTACCTCGCTTATAATTCACTTATGTCCTCATTAAACCAGAAGGCGAACATATGCGTACTTTGGAGCCAGATGCGAGGCTAGCTAGATTATTGTATTTGAAAGAAAAACCTTACCTTCAATAATGATTGGTAATTATAAATTATTTCTCATTATAATTTCTTCAAAAGATTGGGATTCACTTTGTACCGTCATTATTAATAAATTAATTAAAAATGACTTTGAAACCAATTTAGAAATTAATAGTTTAATTTTTAGAAATTTTAGTATTATAGTTAAGGAACACCAGGTCCGCTATTCACGTTCTTTTAAAGGAAGATTCCTTAACTTTTTCCTTAGGGTTAAAGCCTTCTTACTTAACTGCGGTTCCGATTCTCCCGGATGAAAGCTCTCAGCTGAATTCAGCGAGCTAAATTCATAAAAAATGTCAACATTTGCGATGTTTCAACAAGAGGAAAACTCAATATTGTACTCAATTTAAGTATTTTACCAATTATGTTATTATTTACTTTAAAAATAATTAGCTAGTAAACGTTATTACACGTCAAGCGCAAATTCAAATGTCACTTTTAGAACTAGAGACAAAAAAGGTCATTACTATCTAATGAGGTAGGTACCTTTTTATACAACGCGTTTCTTCCTTAAAAGGCTTACTTATGGTGTTTAAAAATAAAATAAAAATTAATTATAACGTAATGTAATTGTTTTTAAAAGTTTTAGTTCAAAATCTTATGGTACTTGAAGATATTTCATCAATTTGTGTTTTCAAATAATCTCTTGACAATCTATTTAGGATCTTTTTACTATGTCTCACCGGAATTCCGCAGTTAATCAAGAAGTCTTTAACCCTAAGGAAAAACGTAACGAATCTTCCTTAAAAAGAACAGGAATATCGCCCCTGGTATGTTTAGATAATAACAACTATTCTGAATTTGCCAAATATATTTTAGAAACTAATCATGCTTTTGACGTAAACAAAGGCTTAAATTTTTTACATGCAAGTACAACCGGTTTACAATTAGATAAATTTTAAATCTCAGAAATTAGAAAAAAGTGTAAATTAAACATATTTCATAAACAAATAATTTTTTTTAAATAGCTATCTCTGGAATTTATTTTCATATTAATATTATTAATAAAAATAATTTCTTATGTTAATATATTATTCAATGTTTTACAGTAATGTTTTATTAACATTTTTGATTAATTACTTACCTACTTTAATCAATTTTTGTTTATGTTTATAATTTGTCTATTCTTACATTATTGTGTTCAATGTTTATCATTTATCTATACATTATATTTATTATTTTTTTAGTATCCTATATATTCCTAACAAGGATTGCTTTGCTTTAGAAACATGTTGATATGTCTATATTAATAAAATGGTGATTACAAAGTAATTTTGAATTCATTTATTATTACTTATTATTTACCACTGCTGATTTGAATTCATTTCCTAAATGAAACATCGAAATATTACTTTTCTTGTACCTAAAATAAGGTAAAAGTTAATTAGATTCCAGCAAGAAAAGGGTGTCGAGGTATCTACCGACCTTGTGTGTTATTATTTCCGTGATGGATATTTTCGTTCCACAATAATTTTTAGTAGTTGAGTGAGTACATAATATCAGTTATTATTAGTAATGTTATTTATTTCTCACCCTTACTTCGATCTTAAATAGATACCTTAGATTATTTAGTTTGGTAGCCACGTATAGGATAGCCCCAAAAAACTTTACTATATACCCCAATTACCATATGTGATAATAATATAATTTAGTTTTTAAAGGAAAATAGCTAATTAAGTGAAACATTAAAACTTTGTTGTATCCACTTTTTTATCTTTAACGCCGATCGGTTTCTAAACATCAGGGAAAAATATTTAGCAAACAATATTACAATATAATAGCAGAACATACATATTAGGTGTCACAGTTTCAGAGAACTTAAAATTTTAGACAATATTGATAAAAAATAAAAAGTTGTCAGAACAAATTCATTTAATTTTAATGAAAAACTACAAAGTATTCATACAACAGTGGCAAATAACTAAAGTTGCAAGAACAGCACCAATACAGAAACTAGTCGAGTGTTATTAGATTTCCAACCTGCTGTAGAGGGGGGGCGGTTAGCACAGCTATTTCCATGACTGAGTCTGTTGTGCAGGTATTACAATGGAGACTGGGAGAGAGATTGTTCCCCTCTGCACTAGTGAAGCAGTGGGGAACTCGAAGGACAATAGTGGTTAAATAATTGATGCTGGTAGCATTATAACTAAATCCAGGTTTTAAGCTTGTTATATCTGGAACCATTCAGATAGAAAAAATTTACCTCTGTGCGATGGATACTCATGTATTGATATTTTTTATATTAAACAGTGGTAAATACAAGGTTTTTTTTAGTAATTTTGTTAATAATGCATTCACAAAGTAATTTGATTTTATTGAAGAAACAATAAATTGCCGTTTAAAACTTTGATAACCTCTTCGTTAGTTGATAGACAACATCGTTCATGAGATATTGCTCAGTAAAATACATAAATTTTTAAGTCACGGGGTGCATTTTATCCTCTCTCTAGCTACATCTAAAAATGGTTTCTTAGATGTAGTTGTGAATCTTCATTTTGACTTACGTTTGCAAGACGTAGTCATTACTCAAGTTTCACGTCCTATCTGAACGTGCATAAACCTAAAATGATGAATAAAAGCAAACAAGTATTATTGTACCCGATGGGAGTCAAACCCATGACCCATGACCGCGGTACAGAAACAAAACATCTCAATAAAAATAATGTACGAGGTTACATGGTTATGTACGGGAATGGATAAGTCCAACGCAAGGCCGAAATAATAATTACACTTTCATTTTCAATTAAAATTATTTTTTTTAATCTCGTACAAAACTTTTTGTTGCTTAATTATAGATATTCTTGTATAAGGATTACCCTTCCTGGAATACGTTCATTAAATATCTGACAGTTACTTAATCAAACTCCACAAATCGGAACAATTACAGGCAAAAACTTATTTCATTCTTCTTACGTCGCTAATACGTTGAGGTGTTTTATTTTATTTTTATTTTAGAACCGAAGTATTGAAAAACATGTAAGTAATTAAAATGAATGTTATTAAGATTCTCGTACGTAATTACACAACATTGAAAAGAGATTGAAATCCGGTCAGGATTTTTTTAAAGATTTTATTCTATTTTATTTAAAAACAACATGCGATACACGCATATTGTGATGATACTACTAGAAATTATCCTGTACTCATAATGGGAGTTTCGATCTGTAACTTTACTAAAAAGTTAACTAAAACGCTGGTTCTTTACAGGTGTAGGCAAAACAATCCCCTAACACAAACCGCATGCTGTATACCTTTAAAATATCTTCCTACGATGAAAAATGCTTCCACCAGTATTTGGAAATTGGCTATAGGTAGAAATTTATTTATAATTTCTTCAAAAGATTGGTATTTACTTTGTGACGTCATTATTAATAAATGATTTACAAATTATTTTTTATTCACCAATTTATTAATATGCACATATATATCTACATGTTTCGAAAGCGAGGCTTTCTTCATCAGGAATATATTGAATATTAAAAATGACAATGACAAGTATATTCAAATGGTAAACATAGAATACAATAATGTAAGAATAAACAAATTATAAACATATACAAAAATTGATTATAGTAGGTAAGTAATTGATTAAAAATGTTAATAAAAAATATTATAAAATATTGAATAACAAATTTATATTAGAAACTAAAGAAATTATTTTTATTATTGAAATTATGGTAGCCATTGAAAAAAATATTATTAATTATTTTTAATTGACAATTAACGCTTTTTCTGATTACCAAAATTTCAAATTTATCTAATTGTAAACCGGTTGTATTAGTAAATAATTTTTTTAGAACTTTATTTATATCGAAAGAATGGTTGGTTTCTAAAATATGATTTGCAAATTTAGAATAACGGTTTTTAAATAATAACAATTAATACTGAAATTTCTAGAAGTATTCCCTATGTAAAAATAGTTGCAATCATTACAAATTAATTTATATACCCCCGATTAATTAAAAATATTATATTTATCTTTTTTATTTAAAATAATTTTTTAATTTATTATTTAAATTGTTGAATACAAAATAATTTTTAATTAATTTATTTAGAAATTTATTTATTTATTCATATTTGGGAAATCGACGGAAATATGAAATAAAAAACTGGATTAAAACCAAAGATATCAACCTTTTCCTGCTATAACTGTATATTTTCCCCACTTTTCTTTCTTTGTTTTTCGATTTGTTTTCTTATCTAACTTAAAATCTTTTATTTAACTAACCTTCAACATCCATGTATTAATACAAATAAACCAATATACTGCAACTGATACCAGGTATACCCACGCACTGGCCTTGCCTATGTGGGATTTTTTGTTTTATATACATTTCTCATAGGTTGTTCAGATGTATTTATAATTTAATGTTAAAAAACAACAACAAAATGTTTATAATCATTGTACCTTATTTGTGTGAATGTATGTTTCAAAAAATGAATTAATAAATAAAAAAATAAAAAAAATATGAAATGTAGGAGACTACTAAATATTTTTGTTATGTATATGACATCACATACCCAATACCCAACTCAACTAAAGAAATGTTTCGCGAGCAGACAAAACGTATCAGAAAACTAGCAACATTTTCAATGTTATATTGTAGAAGTTTTTACATCGTCCAATGACAACTTTTTTCAAGGTGGCTCCAATATCTTCAATTCCTCGTATTTGTTCGCAATATAACGCACAATTTCATAAAATTGACATTCTTCACAATAGCCTTTCAAAATATCAAACCGAAGTAATACGTATGACCACAAATTGATGCACGAGTATAAAATGTATTGAGAGCATCTCCTGTCCCGATCCCGTTTTTCTCTTCCTCCTCTCTCCCCTTACTTCTTTTTTTTTTTTGTATTTATCTCGTTAACTTCATAAATAAAACACCTGTATTTAACCACTGTCAGCACAATAAACTTTGTTTGCTTACCTTTTGTTAAACTTCCTTTGTATGTATATTTATATTACAAGCTGTATGTTTCTTACAAATAAATAAATAAATTCCAAATTACACGAACATTTCTATGAACTATTTATTATAACAACTGAACTATTATAGTATTAAACTAAAAAAAATCATACGTGCGCTTATTGTAATTGTCACTTCTTCAAATAGATTTTCATAATAATTTTGTAAATAAGATACAAATGTTTTATAGCTTATACATTTTTGTCACATGTAAAAAGACAAATAGAGATATTCACTTTATAAAATAACGCGTTAAGCTGGCGTGACCTGCCAGGTAAGTATATGAGTGTGTCTGTATCTGTTTGTACATAATAATGATAAATCCTAGCAAGTAATATTTGTACAGCCTCCTTGAGTTCAAAGCTCCGTTAAATCACACTACTGAACGAGAACGGTCTTTGAACATTTTCTCCTGAGAATTATAATGAGGATGTTTTAAATGAAGTGTTGGTTACGTTTGACGCTATTAACAAGTTACAGGCAACTTCCCGAAAAAACAATTAAATCATTTTCCCTAAGTAAGTATTCGATTTACACAATTTCCCGGATATTCGTTCCTCGCGTATCTGTAACACTGATGATGATGGTTATGATTTATTTATTTTATTAGCGAGATACAGTGCTGAAAATAAAATTTCATGTGATGATTGTTCATTGTGTCTATATGACTATTTATAAATACATTACTAAACATTTAATACTTATTTATGTTTAGACAGAGATTTTGTAATAATGTATTTAATTAATCTTAACTACTCGTATTTCGTATTTTTGCTAATAAAATTCGAAAAACATCGGATTTAAAAAAATATATATTTATACTAGTACCGGTACCGAATTAAAATATTCTATTTTAATTCCTGTAATTCCACCATGTGAATTGAAGCCAACTTTACTGTACCTTCCGATTTATTCTTATATTAAATTGTCATGTAATATTCTCCAGATGCTAATTTCTTAGTTCCCCTGCAAAACCTTTGAAATTTTTTTCGTAAAACTTTAACAGTTGAACATTAATTTTCGGATTTCCGCAACTATCCATAACTAATATGAAATAAAGATATAAACAAACATGACTAATTTCTTTTAAATTACTACGAACTTCCAAGCAAGTACCCATCAATTGAAACTAACTTTGAGGTATTCTGGGCTACAATTAAAGGGTAAAAATTTTCGGGATGATGGAAAATTTTCTGAAATTTAAACAGTTTAGTTAAGAAGAAGACACATTGCAACATATTTTTTTAAAAAACATCAGAAATATTTTATGTCTAAATGATCTTAAATAAATAAATTAAAAATTACTTTGTATTCACCACTTTATTAATATATATACATATTAACATCTGTCGAAAGCGATGCTTCCCTTATCAGGAATATATAGAATACTGAATAGTTGAAAAAGTTTAACATGCGCTATGCCACTCCAGCATTTAATATGGTATACTAGGATGGAGATCGGCAACTACTAACCATATGAAACAATTGTCTAAAACCCAAAAGGGTATTATAAAGACCATTTCAAAAGTCCCCATAAAAACGCCAACAAAAGAAATTTTCAAATCTTTTGCGGCACCTAACATTCGAAATATCTATGCTAAGAATTTTTTTAACAAACATTTCAAAAGTTCAAAAAAACCGAAAAAACTTAATTTTCACCACATACGAGCGAAACAAAAATGATATTATGAATATTTCCAAACTTAAATCTGATTTTGGACAAAGGAATTATAAATATCTTTCCTCTAAGCTAACATATATGATTCACTTGCACGGGCATAAAAAAAAAACAGAAAATGCAAATGATTTCAAAATTCAAATCAAAACCTGGCTCAAAGAGGAGTTATCCAGTATCAAACACTTCGTAGGAGCTTAAAAACAATCAGTTCTTAAATAAAAACATGTCCATTTCAGCATAGGAACCCCTAGTGAGGAGGACTGAGAAAAAAATCACAAATTGTCTTATTTGCTTTGTAAAATTTTACTAAATAAATTAATACATACGTAATGAAACTAAATAAAAAATAAATAACAAATAAAATAAAACGTGTATGTAACGTGACTCATGTAAAAGTCAATATTACACCTGTAAATAAATGTATATTTTCTGACAATTGATTCAGTTGTTTGTATTGATCACATAACCAATTTGTATATTTTTGTGTTCTATGATTCACTTAATTAAGTGCTCAACCAAATGATATCAGTTTCAAAAAACCAACGCTCCATCAATAATAACGAGTGACATTTGCACCGATCTATTGCATGATATTACATTCTGTTCAGAGAACAACGATATTGGTCTACTACAGACTTTAGGTGGGTTTGTTCGTTGTATTGGTAAAACTAGAATTTATTGTCTGATCACGACATAGACAAAGTTTAATTGAGTTGTGGCTGCAGTCGTAATCACATTTCATCTCTGAAACATTTTGTGACACGAACTTGGAATTTCTCCAAATCAATTTATTGTTTTATAAATGGTAAAAGATACCTGAATAGTTGGAAAACTTAAATTACATCTAATATTTTAAATTTACTGTCGGTTACAAATGAACTAACAAAATTTGTTTCAATATTTTAAGTGTAATATTTCTATATTTATGCTAAATTAATTATCGTGTGATTGACGTGTACCTTACCTATTTAAATATCAACTAAATTTGTTATTAATGAAGTTTCTTTGATCTTTTGTGAATAGCAGAAATGTTGTTTTTTTACCGTAATTATTGTAATAATTCGTCAGGTAAATTTCATAAATTTATTTAAAATGTTGGACGACATTGGAGGAATCGGGGTAAAAGTAAAGCTCATTATAAATTGGGATAAAGAAAATACGTATTTCTAAAACAACCTTCACCTGTAGCCAGCCATAATTTTAAGTTTCTAATGCGGCATATTTCCATCAAATTAGGAACAAATTACCATTACTCCAACCTTTAAGTCTGGTAAAATAAATAATACAGAGGTCCAGAGGTCCTGGGTTCGAGTCCCAGATGCGACTGATATCTTTTTATTTTCTATTGTTTTTTTCGGTTTCATGTTTCATTTCGGTTATGTTAATATTATCTTCTTCGGTGATCAAAAAATTATAAAATGTTATATTATAATTCACGAAAAACAAATCGCCTTTATGGAAAGTAGAAGCAAACAGAATGCATTTTCAAAATTAATTAGCCTTATTCACAATTCATTTGAATTCATTGAAGCTGGTACCGACGAGCCAACAATTTATTATAATGCTATATGACTTAGAAAACCTAATAACAGTGGGGTAAGTACAGCGGGTAGGTACAGCGGGTAGGTACAGTGGATAGGTACAGCGGTCACTATGCACAACACGACCAAACCCAAGTGAGATTGAATAACACAAACAAAATTTTCAACAAAAGAACCCAAAATATAAATAGAGTCACAGATACTCTCTCTATGAATGATTACTCAAAGCAGGGGTGCGGGATATGGCTTGGAGTTTTTATAGATCTCATAAAAGCGTTTGATAGCATATCTCACGACAACCTTATAACTATATTAAGCGACATTTAAATAAATAGTAAAGCTTTGGAATGGATAAAAATTGCTATCTTTTCAAACGTCCTCAAGTAGTAAAAGTAAATGATGTAAGGACAGCCAAAAACAAGTAATTACGGCATATCTCAAGGTAAACTACTGGAACCTCTCCTTTTTGTAATCTATGTAAATGATATTCGTGCAAAAGCTAAACCGAAAAATAATATCTTATGCTGACGACACTGTCGTGATAATTGAAGATACTGACTGGAATACTACACACATTTTAACAGTATCCATAGTTTGTGAAAATACCCAATTTAAGTACATACGGTTTTCATGTAGTTTTTTAAAAATTTATTTTACTAAAAAATAAGTGCATTGATAATAACTTCAGTGTTTTAAATTATCTTTGACTTTTGGTTTCATAACATAAATATATTATTTTATGTTTCATATGTAAAGGTAAAGCTTTATTTCAATTTAATTAAACTCTATTTTTTATTCGGTAGGTGTGTAATTATTTTGTAGCAATATTATTAATATAATCAATAAGTAGACATTTATTTACACCGATGTTTTTAATATATAAAAAACAAATATTTTTTAGTAGCAAAGCTTTCCTCATCAGGATAAACAATATAATATGAAATATGCTTGGCTTCTGAAATATGTAAATATTTATATAGTAAAAACGGTGGTGTAAACAAGTTTCATCTTATTAATTATGTTAATACTATTTGTTAATTGTAAAATAAATTCCGCACCGAGAATAAGATTGCATGCTGCATATTCCGAAGTATAATACTTCTGTTAATCCCAGACGTTCCGATCTAATCAAAACTATCTGGAATTATTGAATCAAGGGAAGGAGATTTGTATCAAATTATCACACACATAATGCACCTCAACTATATGGTAAATTTATTCAGAAATAAGCAACGAGAAAACAATTTTTTAAAAATCATACTAGACATAAGCTTAGGTCATAGTTTCTCGAGTGGGATTAAATTCCATATGATTACAATTTTTGTAATAAGCTTGCAGTTTCAGATAACAGGGGTTAATGTTGATCGAAGCAGTACAATGCACAATAATAATGTTAATAACACTTATTATAGTATAACAGCAAACTCGACAGAAGCTGCCAAAAGTTAACCCCAATAAACGGTGTTGGAGAATTCCGAATTAACAACATGTTACGAGTTGCGAATAATATAAGGCGGGCGGGTATAACGAGATTCCCCCGAACTAAGGAAATGCTATTGTAATCATTTTAATATTAACTCCGCGTTGGTTGGCCTGTTTGTATGCTGTATATTGCATGTTGTGTGGGTCACAGGTAAACAGCATGATTTAATTCTGGATTCCAAGGAAATTCGTTCCCATTGCTTAAAATTCGACGAATTTACAGTTTATTTATTGTTTCTTCACATTTTATATATATATATATTTTTTTTACAGTAACTCCACACAAGAGACCAAGGAGGAAACAATTTCCCTCAAGGCCTATATCATCTTTGGGGATGCTGTGTGCAGGATCTTTTAGAGGATAGGAAGGAGTGAACTTGGGTCTTGAAGAGACCCATGTTATAGGATGGAGGAAACACAGAGGCCGGCAGATCATTCCACAGCCGAGCTGTTGAACACAAGAACGAGTCGTAGAAGCGACCCGTTCTCATGTGACAAATGTCAACCGTGTGCAAATGTTGGGCGCGCGTTTGGCGTGTTTCCCGACTATGCACCGGTGCCGAAAGGATCAATGAAGCGAGTTCCTCGGAGCATACTTCCATTAAAATACCGGTAGTCAATGGACAGCATTCCTGACCCGACGTCTGTGCTCCAAAGATTGCAACCCATTTGTTAAGATAGGCGAATCTATCAAACGGACCGCCCGTTTCTGCACAGAGTCAAGGTTTTTTTTCAGATATTTTGGGACTCCTGACCAGAGGTGGCTGCCAAATTCTACAATGAGGCGCACTTGCGATTTGTACAGGGTCAGCAGTTGTGTACTATTAAAGTATCTGCGGGCTCTGTACAATACGCCCAGCTTCTGAGAGGCTAACTTTACTCGGGTTTCGATGGAGACCCCATACCTGAGCTGATCACTTAAGGTTACACCAAGCATATCAATGGAGGGCTTGTTGGGAAGATTGCTTCCATTAAAGGAGACTAGATTGTCATTTCGATCCCTTTTAGACGTAATCAGACATGATTGGGTCTTTGAACATTAAATTCGACGAGGTTATTCTTACCCCAAGAGGAGACCCTCTCAAGGTAACCGTCCATTCTCTGTTTCAAAGCCCTCCGAGCCGTTGGAGTTTGTGTGCCCTTTGGGGGCTTGTCAAACAAAAAGCAATCATGGACTGTACTGTCATCCGCGTAACAATGGATTGGTGCACATGTCAAGAGGTCATTGATGTGCAACAAAAACAATGTCGGAGACAGAACCGATCCTTGTGGGACGCCAGCATTTATTGAATGCGAGGAAGAGATGAAACCATCAGCAACCGTCTGAATCGATCTCTCCCTCAAAAAGTCGGCAATCCACGTACACAAGGAAACGGGAAGTCCGTAAGAAGGCAGTTTGTTGACAAGTCCTCGGTGCCAAACCCGGTCAAAGGCCTTAGAAATGTCCAGTGAGACCGTTTGAGTCTCACCATAACGTTCCAGGCACCGTCCCCAAACATGCGTCACATACGCGAGAAGATCACCGCACGAGCGGTTCCGCCGGAATCCATACTGGCGGTCGTTAATGATTTTGTTCTTCTCGAGGTATGTAAGCAGTTTGTCGTTGATCACACGTTCCATCACCTTGGACAGAACTGATGTGATCGCTATGGGGCGATAGTTGGCCGGGTTAGGAGCGGTCACCTTTCTTAGGTATAGGATGAATGACCGCTTTTTTCCAACCAGAGGCACAGAGCCACATTTCAGGGAC
The DNA here is from genome assembly GCA_022606495.2 of Halesus radiatus. Lineage (NCBI taxonomy): Eukaryota > Metazoa > Arthropoda > Insecta > Trichoptera > Limnephilidae > Halesus > Halesus radiatus. The sequence goes on from JAHDVE020007087.1 coordinate 65,309, forward strand.
ATTTTAAAGAGCTTTGTCAAAACTGGAGCGATTTCTGCAGCACACCTCTGCAATACCAGGGCAGGTATTCCGTCAGGCCCACTAGCTTTATTAACATCGAGCCTCCGTAAGACAAGGAGTACATCCCGATGCCGTATCCTCAGCTTTTTCATATAGAAGCCGCAGTGAGGAACCGACGGCGGGACGGCACCCCGGTCGTCGAGGGCCGAGTTTTCTGCAAACATTTTCCCTAAAAGGTTGGCCTTTTCGGTAGCAGTGTTTGCTAGTGAACCGTCAGGTCTGGTAAGAGGCGGCAGACTGGATTTGCAGAAATTGCGACCTATGGAGCCCGCTAGCGACCAGAACGCCCTGCTGCCATGCGGGCAGGCAGCTAGCTTTTTACTGATCTGTAGGTCGTGCTCAAATTTTGACCTATTGATGATTCTCTTACTGTCCTTTGCCAATTTGTTATATGCTGATCTGTTTTCTGACGTTCGAGATGTGTTGTAGGCTCGGTAAGCCGCGTTTTTTCGTCGAACTGCTTCGGAGCATTGTCGACTGAACCACGGCTTTGAACCTACGCCAGTTTCTTTAATGGTTGATTGAATGAAGCCATCCATCGCAGATGTGATGACTTCACTAATTTCCTGGGCACATCTGGACGGATTCGAAGTCTGAAAACAGACAGCTGACCATGGGAAAGCATTAAAATGCGCCCGCAGACCGAACCAATCTGCTGACCTATAGTGCCACATTTTTCTCTTCAGCCTCTCAATTGGGGGTCTGAAGTTAATAGGGATTGATGTCGTCACCAGGCAATGGTCGGACGATCCTAAAGGCGCTGCGACATCAATCCCATAACCACGTGGCTCGGTGGTTAAAAATAGGTCTAACAGATTGGAGCGGTGAATCTGGACATCAGGAACCCTCGTAGGCTCCTGAACCAGTTGCTCCAACCCATGGCAAAGGGCAAAGAATTCCGCCTGTCGGCCAGCCGAGTTTGTTGAACATGAGAACTTCAACCACGGTTCATTATGAACATTGAAGTCCCCCAGAACAACAAACTCGGCCGAAGGGTAGCGGGGTAAGAGGTCATCAATAGTTTCGCTCAAATGTTTAAATAGCTCGGATGAGTCTGATTCGCTGAGGTTTGGTGAGCGGTACAAACACGCATAAAATCTTACCGTACTGGCAAGACTGACGCGCACCCACATTACGTCAAATCTGGAATTTTCCAGACTCAACAGTCGCACACAGTTGACGTCAGCTCGGCTATACAAACAAACACCTCCTTTAGGTCTGAACTTGCCTACGAGGGTGAAGCCCGGGCAGTCCAGATAGGAGGCGTCTGGAGGCTCAGCTATCTGCGTTTCGGAGAGGAATAAAAGGTTTGGGCGTTGGGATTGAAGGTGATGATGGACAGAATTGTATATATATTACTAGCTGATGTGAACCCGGCCTTGCTCGGGATTACAATTTTTTTTGGAATAAAGGTATGAAGTTATGAATTCTCGCGTGTCGTTTGGGTGCCATGGTTTCGTGTTTGGCGGTAATGCCTTGTGACGACCATTACTATTTATAAACAGAGAAACAATTAAAAAATTTCATTTCATTCCATAAATTTATGTTTTCAAAATATATCTAAATAATACACTTTGTAAGACGGTACCTACTTGTGTTTTCCATTTTGAAAATATTCTACCCAAACCAACCGTCTTCTTTTGAATATGTAATCTATGGCTAGGCAAAGTGGTATATCTATGGGCTAACCTCAATACAACATTGCGGGTTCAATGTTTTTCATACTAATTTTAAAACGTCTTTATTTTGTATTTTCTTGTTATCGTTTATAATTAAAACATGATTAGATTCGCAAACCATTAAAATATTCAAGTCAGGAAAAAGATAATAGTATTAAAACATCTATTAAGAAACATGTAAAAGGTTTGATATGGGGAGCGAAAGTGAATTATAGAAGAAGTCGAAAAGCCCAAGAAAGACATGGCATGATCAAGTGAATCAAATACTTCAAAAATGGTCAACTTCATACATTGCCGTTTAGTATTTCAATCACCTCTCGGGGGTTTTAAGTTCGTTTTTATAGGTAATCTTTTCCATTAAAATGTGAGTTTTAATTCTGAGCGGTGTACTGGTTAGTTCATTTTGGAAGGGCAGACAGTCTTGTATCATCTATCTCCCTATTACTGTACGTAAAACAGGCAAACCGCTGATAGAAACTTCATAACATAAATGAAGCATGCATCATAGAGAGGTTACATCGGAGCTCTCGGTGGGAAAAATAAACCTAGCGCGTTAGTCAAATGTTTCAACCTTTTTTTTTCAGTAGACCCTGAAGGAAATAATTTCCCTCGAGGGATATATCATATTTGGGGATACTATGTGGAGGGTCTTATAGAGGATAAGAAGGATTGAACCTGGGTCTCAAAGAGACCCATGTTGTAGGATGGAGGAAACACAGAGGCCGGCAGATCATTCCACAGCAGAGTTGTTGAACACAAGAATAAGTCGTAGAAGCGACCCATTCTCATGTGATAAATGTCAACCGTGTGCAAGTGTTGGGCACACGTTTGGTGTGTTTCCCGACTATGCACCTGTGACGAAGGGATCAATGACCGTAGTTCCTCTGACCATCTTCCATTAAAATACCGGTAGAACAAAGACAGCATTCCCACCTGACGTCTGTAGTCCAAAGATTGCAGTCCGTTTGTTAAGATAGGCGAATCTATTGACCCGTTTTTGTATAGAGTCAAGGGTTTTTTTTCAGATATTTTGGGGTTCCCGACCAGAGGTGGTTGCCAAATTCTACAGTAGGGCCCACTTGCGATTTGTACAGGATCAGCAATTGTATACTATTAAAGTATCTGTGGGCTTCGTACAATACGCCCAGCTGCTGAGAGGCTAACTTTACTCTGGCTTCGATGGAGTCCCCATACCTGAGCTGGTCACTTAAGGTTACAGCAAGCAACAAAGCCTTACGAATATAACACGAATACAGAAAAATCACGTAAAAAACTTGCTCGACGTTCAAATAAAGTTATCTAATTAGCTTGAATGTACTGCAGTATTATATTATCTCAAGTGCTGGTTCTTTGCTTCCACTGTTTATAATTTACAACAATGTGTATCATCAAGTACCTACCTTTATAAACAAACAGTATTTGGTATTATTAATAATCTGTTGGCCGGTACTGGGTGTGCTTAGGTTACCATGAAACCCAGTTTACCTGATGTTTTATTCATCATGTAGCAGCATGGCACGAGTGCCTTCCACATTACTTGGCTTTTTATAATTGCATATGAGCCTGTCTGTCAGATGAACTGAGTGTGCTAACTACAACATGCAAGTATAATTGAGTTATACTCACCTCTGTTCCCTGTAATACTTGCTTTATGTATCACCGATGCAGAGATGATCCACTTTTGTTTCTAGTATCATACCTGCTTACTGCCCTTAATAAAAATTACTTCTACTAATGAAGACTTTTTTTATAAACATTAAAGATAAAATTTTTTTTTCCATATTAAATAATATTTAAAACCCCCCCTTTTTTATAATTTTTTAACTTAATTATTTCCAAAGTAATTACTACGCCACTGAAGAGAACTTAGTGTACGAGAAACATGTTAATAACAATAAAAACATGTAAGTAGTTTATGATAATAAACAGGGCTATGTAAATCATGCATCTTAAGAACAAGAAATTGCTTAGCATTAATGGATGTAAATATGGCTTTCTTTAGTATTTTTTTTTGTTTTCTTTTTGAGAAGACAATTAAATATTTTATCCCTTTGCATATATAACTTTCTCTTAACAATATAATATAGAAGCTTAATTTTTAAAATACGGTAACTTGTTACAATAATGTACATCAAAAGGTAGTATGGAATAACCTCGTACACATGTACATATTTTTAAAATACGGTAACTTGTTACAATAATGTACATCAAAAGGTAGTATGGAATAACCTCGTACACATGTACATATTTTTAAAATACGGTAACTTGTTACAATAATGTACATCAAAAGGTAGTATGGAATAACCTCGTACACATGTACATATTTTTAAAATAGGTAACTTGTTACAATATTGGACATCAAAAGGTATTACAGAATAACCTCGTACACATGTACATATTTTATTATTTCAAAGCCAATAAAGAAAAATTGCTCTTGAATTTTGTGTCTGAGTTAAACATTTGAAGTGCTCGAATGATTAAACATACTCGTTGATATGTTTTTGATTAAAGAATTTACTTTAATCCTTCCTCTTTTATTAGTGTTGTTTAGGGTAGTTGCAGGTGTTGAAGGAAAGCTCTGATTTTTATAGTTGTATTCAAATATGCTTGCAAAATGATCCGTAATTGTTGTTTTTATTACGGTGGACCTTGTGTTTTGTGTATCTCTGATATTTGTAAATAAATAATCGATACAGGACGGTCGTTGTTTGCGAATGTATCTAGTATATGAATTAATTCATGAAATGAAGTTTAATTCCGCTAGCATGTCTAGATTTACAACATTAAACTTAATATCTCAATATTTTTTTATATGTAGTTATAATCAAAGAGTGTGTGCGATAAATAGATGATATTAAAATAATTTTTCATATCTATTTTTGCCTTTTTTATTAAATTTACGTTATTCACCGTGATTTCATTTATATTTATAACAGTGGAAACATTTGATGCGAAGACGGCAACACCACTATGTTTGCATATTGCGAGGAACCCGATAAATGATTTCATTTATATTTATAACAGTGGAAACATTTGATGCGAAGACGGCAACACCACTATGTTTGCATATTGCGAGGAACCCGATAAATGATTTCATTTATATTTATAACAGTGGAAACATTTGATGCGAAGACGGCAACACCACTATGTTTGCATATTGCGAGGAACCCGATAAATGATTTCATTTATATTTATAACAGTGGAAACATTTGATGCGAAGACGGCAACACCACTATGTTTGCATATTGCGAGGAACCCGATAAATGATTTTATTTATATTTATAACAGTGGAAACATTTGATGCGAAGACGGCAACACCACTATGTTTGCATATTGCGAGAACTTGATAAATGATTTCATTTTATATTTATAACAGTGGGAAACATTTGATGCGAGGCAGCAGCTTACCACTATGTTTGCATATTTACGAGGAACCCGATAAATGATTTCATTTATATTTATAACAGTAAGGAAACATTTGATGCGAAGACAGCAACACCACTATGTTTGCATATTGCGAAGGAGCCGATAAATGATTTCATTTATATTTATAACAGTGGAAACATTTGATGCGAAGACGGCAACACCACTATGTTTGCATATTGCGAGGAACCCGATAAATGATTTAATTTATATTTATAACAGTGGAAACATTTGATGCGAAGACGGCAACACCACTATGTTTGCATATTGCGAGGAACCCGATAAATGATTTCATTTATATTTATAACAGTGGAAACATTTGATGCGAAGACGGCAACACCACTATGTTTGCATATTGCGAGAACGATAAATGATTTCCATTTATATTATTTATAACAGTGGAAACATTTGATGCGAACAGCAGCACCACTATGTTTTGCATATTGCGAGGAACCCGATAAATGATTTCATTTACATATTTTATAACCAGTGAAACATTTGATGCGAACGGCTTAACACCACTATGTTTGCATATTGCGAGGAACTTGAAATAAATGATTTAATTTATATTTATAACAGTGGAAACATTTGTTGAACGGCAACTATGTTTGCATATTATTTGAACCCGATAAATGATTTCATTTATATTTATAACAGTGGAAACATTTGATGCGAACGGCAACACCACTATGTTTGCATGTGCGAGGAGCCGATAAATGATTTAATTATATTTATAACAGTGGAAACATTTGATGCGAAGACGGCAACACCACTATGTTTGCATATTGCGAGGAACCCGATAAATGATTTATTTATATTTATAACAGTGGAAACATTTGATGCGAAGACGGCAACACCACTATGTTTGCATATTGCGAGGAACCCGATAAATGATTTCATTTATATTTATAACAGTGGAAACATTTGATGCGAAGACGGCAACACCACTATGTTTGCATATTGCGAGGAACCCGATAAATGATTTAATTTATATTTATAACAGTGGAAACATTTGATGCGAAGACGGCAACACCACTATGTTTGCATATTGCGAGGAACCCGATAAATGGTAGTAAATTTCACTAATGTTTCAAGTGTTAGTTAGTACTGGTTATAATAAAAACAACAGAAAGTCGACCAACAGCTGTCAAAATGTGCAATATCTGATCTAATTATATTTTTCCTGTAGCTTTCAAATATGTCAATCTGACGACTTTCTTTGCAAATATCAACAAGTTAAAATTCGAATCGAGATATTGATAAGAGAATATTCATAAGCTAAATATCATAAAAATATCATTAAATATGTTCGTATTTCAATAGATAAACAGGCGCAATAGGTATCGATGAGTAATCGCAAACACGCAATGAAAAATTGATAAATGAATCATGAAAAAAAAAAGTTTTTCTTGGGCATTAACTATGTAACAATTTATAGATATTTCGTTTGAAGAGTTTTAATCAATGTACTTTTGTTACTTAATTTTATTGCTAAAGTAATAAAATTAAGTATAATGCAGTAGTAAAATTAAGTAACAAAAGTACGTAGTGATTTAAACTCTCCAAACGAAAAGAATCATGAAAAATCTATTATTTCATTTACAAGCTTAATAATAATGTCTGTGGAAGACATTATTATGTTTATTATTTTAAAATATTAACAATATTTTAAATTGAAATTTTTATTAGCAAAATTCTTTATTACCCAATGAATATCTTTGCCGACAAAATTAGGTTGACATTAACATGTTTTTTTTTAGAAATATAGAAAATAGAAACTCTAAATATGAACAGTAAAATCGACAGGAAAATAATGGTGTTTTACTTGGGTTGAATTTGGTCGCTAGTGCGGAGGGCTGTTAGTAATGTTTCCGTATTTGGTAATTATACAGTTACATCATATTCTTAGCAGATTGGCACATCTCTGTTACCCCAGACACCTTTGTATTGTTACCACAGTTAATCTATTTTCATCTGGTACATACCACACTTCTGATTATAACATAATATTACAATCATTTGTTTGAAGAATGCTTTTTATTCTAACTGTTTAGCGAACCGAGTTATCAAAGCGTACTAACTAATTATTAAAGCGATTGTTTAAAGACATTAGATATTTTTTATTCCCACATTTTATAGACGTACATTATCTTATAATTTGAATGACTAGATATTATGACATTTTATAGACGTACTTAAGATATAATAATTACGCGTGAGATGATTTAAATCTTTAAAAAATGTAAATAGGTAATTAATTCGAACCAATATACCGTTGTTTAATGACTCTCCGTGCGAAATACAAGCAACGAGTTTATTTCACCGTGCTTAAGTACAACATTATTACCTAAAAGCTAAATTACACATAATTATGGAGTTAAAAATAATTATTCAATTACCAAACTACACTAAGCCAAAGCAATCTTTTTTATTTACATTATGGCTGCCATAGTACTTACCTGTCATTATGCTAATGTAGGTACTTACCTAAGGAATAATAAAATATACCATATATCTGTTTTAATCATGACACAACTACACGTTAAAATTTATTTTATTTAAAATGTCCCATAACCTCACTGACTTCTTCTGGTGACCGCCTCTATTGGATTTTTTCAACTCACAATAATAACTAAAAAAACTTGCAGTACTTAATAATAACATTATTAAATTTGATTTAGATTAAATTTGAAAAAAAAATTAATGGATCTCCATGAATTAAATACAAATACAAATAATTATTTGACCACCATGAAAGCAATATTCATCATTCAGCCTGGAATGACCCTATAAGACTGCATTCGTACCAGGCGTACTAGTTTCAAAACTATAAGATGTAGTGTCTTTCTCGTCCTCGTGTTCAATAAATCTTCTCTTTGAATCTGTTAACCGATCTAATGTTTAGTTCCTCTCGTGATGTGACGTGAGTATTGCAGTTTGCTGGCAATTGCGGATACATATATTCAAAAAGATACCCTGCTACATCAATTTAAAAATGTTTATATGTCAGATGAAAGCACTAGAATTCTGAGACAATCACATTAAATCTTTTAATATGCCAGTTATGTAAAACCTCCTAAGGATAAAGAAGTTTTAAATACTATGCCATTAAGGAATTCAATTCCCTACATACTCGTAGTGACATTAGAAATTCGCAAAGCAGAAGTTCATTTAAAAGTAAGATCATCGATCACCTCCGATAAACCTGTTCTTTCACTTGTATTTCATATTTGATAATGTGTGTATATTTATGTGTACTTATTATGCACTGAACGTACATATTTCTATCTGCGTATTGTTCGTGTTGCTATCACTGTGTTATTATACATCATATTTTAGTTTAACTGATATTCAACTGCTTCAAAATTCTTTTCAATCTTTTATTTATTTATTTTTTGAATTAGCTGAATAACCACTCTTGTAAATTTCCATCTCATCACAGGCGTTCCATACCCAGTGATATGGGCAATACGATAGCACCAATAACAAATGTTTTCTAGGTATATGTAATAAAATAAAATACAATAAATATGTTGAAGCTACTACCTTCTATGTTTGTTTTTAGTTTAGTAGGAGAGGTTATACTTTTATTTTTTATTTGTGAGACCTTTAGCTAATTAAATGTATTTTTTATACTAACTGAACCAACGGTAATCCGCTTTAAGATGTTGGATTTCTTAGAGCTCAAATTGCATTGAGATTTTGCAAGTCTTTCACTATAATCAACATATTGTGTATATTTTAGGATTTGAAAGCGTCAAATCATTCTTCATGAAATCAAGTTTCACAATCATTTTTGATTAATATGCATTATCTCTCGTGGGAAGGTATCAACATTGAATAATCATATTCTCTGGACATTATCAAATTTAACACGGCCTTGGAAGCTTCTTAATGTCTTCATCAACTTTTTATTAAAATAAATAATGGACCCATGTTTAATTCCACCATTGCAGTAACCCAAAACATATTTGCTAACGAATTGCGTTACACAAAATGACATTAGTTATTCCTTCCTACGCGCACTTCTGATAAATGACTCTATCCATGTGTGGTTGATCTAATTATGACACAATTGTATACCGTTTACCGCTGCATGAGCTCGAGACACCGTATCAATCATGTTTGAAGGTAATGTAGAACAATAATTAATATAAAATGCTTCCTGATAATAATGGGTTACAATTTAGTTTTTATAACGTGGACACGGGATAACGGATGGAAACAAATTGGATTGAACCTTCTAATTGTTACCTGTCGCTTAAACATAAAATTAATCTAAAAATGACCTGTCGATAATTTGAAGACATAAAGGCGTGGGTATTTATCAGAAGCTGAGTGGGAATAGGTTTCTTACAATTGTGTGAACATTTTTTTAGTACTATCGCCATTTTGATGCTTGAGGCTTAAAGTTTAGGAAAAAATACTTAATAATTTCTTCTAAAGATTCGTATTCGCTTTGAGGCGTCATTATTAATAAATGAATTAAAAATTATTTTGTAATCACCACTATATTAATATATACATATCAACATGTTTCGAAAGCAATGCCAGGAATATACAGAATACTAAAAAATAATATCGTCACGTATAGACAAATGATAAACATAGAACACGATTATGTAATAATAGACAAATTATGATCATAAACAAAAATTGATTAAAGTAGATGAAAATTAATTTAAAATGTTAATAAAAAATTATTATAAAACATTTAAAAATAAATGTGTATTGAAAATTATTTTTATTATTAATATTAACATGAACATGATTTCAAGAGATAGCTAAAATAATTATTAATAAAGTGATGATCACGAAGTAATTTTTAAATAATTTATTTAAAAAATATTTTAGTTTCATTGAAAGAAATCACTATGTGGGTAGAGACATAATTGAATAAAAATATGTCATGATCGTTTACAGGAAAGTTCTATTTTTTTCAAAATAATTGATATTTCTGTATTTTTATTAAATGTCTCCAAATGTTCGCAATAAACATATCATATTCATTTTTGGAAAAGGATCGGCTCTGGTTCCCACTCATATACCTACACTATCGTTTATGAAGATACCGTGAAGAGTTATGAATTATTTTTAAAGATCTCACTGTAAGCATAATTTTATTAAATCCCTACCACAACAAAAGTAATACTCTTTTGTTTGTAACTTTTCACAGCAACCCGCACGTTGCATAATATACACCGATATTAATCTGGTTATTTGGTGAAACCAGCACCTACTTTGTTTAAATCAGTTATTACTTCATTGAACTCCGATTAATATCGATAAATATGTATGTAGTATTTAAAAAATAAACGCAAGTTTCGCAATATAATATTTAAAATGCAGGTGTTTCACACAATGCGTTAGGTATATTCATAACTCATTTTTCGAGAGAAAGTTTTGAGTACAAAAAATTGAGTCACAGCTTACAGACTCTGTCATACATATTTATATACATTATTATACTTGTAATATTATTACCACCAACATTATACGTAACACTCGTCACGTTATGGAGTCCTTTTCCCAAACAGTTGAACCGGTATCGGAATCGATCTGTATTTCTCTGATTGGCACCAGATATTAATAAATTTCATTTCGTTCACCACGCCCAATTATCCCGAGTTACGCTCAGTGAGGTGTGGCACTTTGCGAGATGTTTATCGGTAAATCAAATACTTGTCGGGCTTAATTATTAATATTGCTTTGTGCTAGCATTTAAATATGCAACCAAAAGTTATAAGGAATATAAAGTAGTGCAAACTCGATTATACAATGTAAAATGGAAGTAGATAGTGTGTTATGCCTTCTTATTGTGATCGTATTTTACCGGGCTGAATTAAGACGTTAGCAATTTCTTCAAAACATTGGTATTCACTTTGTGGCGTCATTATTAATAAATTAATTCTAATTTATTTTGTATTGACCACTTTATTAATATATGCATATAATAATACTATTTACACTGATAATAAATGAAAAAAATATTTTAAAGAAAGAAAAATATAATACTTTTAATAAGTCTGGGGTATATAAATTAATTTGTAACGATTACAACTATTTTTACTAAGGAAAGACTTCTATAAATTACAGTTTTTGAGTTAAGGAATACCTAAGGTGTTTAAATAATAACAATTATTCTGAATTTGCAAATCATATCTTAGAAACCAATCATTCCTTTGATAAAAATAAAATTTTCAAATTTTTTCATACAAATACAACCGGTTTACAATTAGACAAATTTGGAATTTTAGAAATCAGAAAAAGCGTTAATAATTAAATAAATTTAGTTGGTAATCAAATATTCTTTTCTAAATAGCTATCTGTTGAATTTATTTTCATATTAATATAAATAATAAAAATAAATACATTTTTCAATTTCTGAAATAAATTTGTTATGCAATGTTTTGTAATAATTTTTGATTAACTACTTACCTACTTTATTCACTTTTTGATTGTATAATAATTTGTCTATTTTTACATTATAGTGTTCTATGTTTATCATTTGTCTATCCTTAACATTATTATTTTTTAGTATTCTATATATTCCTGATGAAGAAAGCATCGCTTTCAAAACATGTTGATATCTGTGAATATTAATAAAGTGGTGGATACAAAGTAATTTTTTGATTAATGCATTAATAATGACGCCACAAAGTGAATACCAATCGTTTGAAGAAATTATAAAACATTAGTATTCAATAGCGTTCTTCAGATTTTGGGGCATTCATATATGTTGTATTTGTTTATTTCAAACTGAACTTTTGGACACACAAATAAATATTGGTGAAATAATTTATTAAAGAATAACATACAGTACCTACACACAATACCTACAAATAAGCAATACTTTCAAAAATATTATTTATCAGGAAGATTTTTACAAGATAAGCTGGTACAAGACACGTTGCGCGTTTAAAATTAGATCATTATTAATATATTACAACAATAAATAGTATTGCAGGGCCGGACTTCCGATTAGGCCCGAGCCTAGGGTTCCAACCTCGGAGGGGGCCCAGCGAAGGATTTAAAAAAAAATGCTTACAGTAGGCCCCGATGGAAATAATTTTCCTAAGGCATATATCATCTCCGGGGATGCTGTGAAAATGGTACATGTTAAGTAAACGGGATTCTTTAAATAAAATGTCAAGTTTTCTTAGGGTCCAAACCTATAGGGTATCCCGGATAGGTGCCAAAATGGTACCAGCTATTTAATTTCGAGGCAATGTTATAAAAAAATATATTTACTCGTACATTCAATCAAAACAAAACAATTGACTAGACTTGAAGCAGCCTCCATTTACATCCGACTTATCCACCGTTTTCAAAGAGAACATGTGGTTTCTTAACTATTGGGAATATAATGCATAATGTATTGTATACTTTTTAATAAAAATAAAATAAATAAATAAATGGATTGAATAACGGGATCGACTAAAGAAAGGACGGTCAAACGGCTGATATTTTTAGCGCGCATTTTCTGAACCAATAAAGTCGAAATCTTTGCACTTAAGTTATGTATTCGTTATAACTACCCCTAAAATATTCAATCGAGATTACCATTGAAAAACATGAAGAAAGTAAATTTGACAACTCCGTGGATAATATTTATTATGAATCTGGAACCGTTATTTTAAATTATTGCTCCATCAATACTTCGAGTGGGAGGCAAAAATTTCAAGATTTTGACAGAATAGCCGTAGGCAATACTTGTAATTATTACAGTGATCATTTAAAATGTACCTCGTATGTGACAAATAACTTATTTCTCAAAACAAGTATGACCTACTTACGCAAGACGAAATGATTTTGTGGTTATTTAAAGTACGTCTACATCGCAGAGTAATTTTTAATATTATTAACGTTCTATCCTTTAAAATGATTTTTGTTCAAAGCAAAGTTCGTCATTACACTAACAGTGACATAAATCAATTAATTATTTATGAGACCCGTCGGCAAATGACTTTGAATAACATATTTTAAAACAGGTGCCATTTCTCCGTTGCGAAATACAGCTTATTTAAATCGTTGTCAACCTTTAACAAAACCCGCTGTGATAAGTACCCGGAATTTTTTTACGCGTGTCTTTAACATAATTGTAAGTTGTACACGATTTTTTTCAAAAACTGCCAACACTAACTAATAACGTTTGATATTTTTTTTTCACTCGGTTAAAAAAACACATGAAAAGTACTAGTAGAACCAGGAAATTGCGTGTTAGTTAGAGAAGATAGTAAAGTTGATAAAAATAGTTCATTAATTTATCGAGAAGCTTATTAAATATATATACAGGGTGTCCGGTAAGTAGTGGATAATCTTTCAACTGTGGTTGGGGGACTCCAAGGCCGTTCCGGAAATGGAATATCTTGTAAAAGTTCCATGGTTTCTGAGTTATTTGGACTTAATACCTATATGTACATAATTTGCGGCAGAGTGGTAGATTATTTCAGTATCGCCATGGTGGAAGACGACCATTCATAGTTAAAACGTTCCTAGTAATAGCTTTAGCCGTGTTTGATTACCAGATCTGAATACGTTGGTACTTCCCTATCATCATCTTCCCTCTCCTTCCCTTTCCACTACCTTCATCATCATAACATACCCCAATTGGGAATGTCATAGTATCACTGTCTCCAGACGATTGAGAGAACTCGGGGCTCTTGTGCGGTAATATTAATAATAAAAATAATAATAATAATAATCGGATGAATTTCATAGCGCCGTTTTTGTGAAAAATCACCTCAAGGGCGCTGTACAAATATTACTTCCTATTCGGTACTTATATAAAAGAAATATTAATAATATGAAGCCTAGGAAAGTAATATATATACAATACCTTTTAGGTGATTTTTTTGCAAAATGGCACTACATAAATTTTTCTAATTTTATTATTTATTATAAAATTTTATTATTTTAGATAAGTCATTACTCCAAATGAAATGTTCATCTATTTAATATTGAGGCGACGTTACATAAAAGAAAATGGGGATTCTGAAATGCTATTTTTAGTGACATAGATTATTATTATTGATAAATGAATTAAAATTTATTTTTTAATCACCACTTTATTAATATATATATTAACACGTTTCGTAAGTGATCCTTTCCTTATAAGGAATACACAGAATACTGAAAAAAAACTACTATTATATTAGATGAGGAGCTATTGTTACAGATTTTTTGGTTTCAAAATCTGCTAAAAATAATAGGGAAGGCAACTAACTATCCACGAAATCTTTAAAATATATAACTTCACCAATTCCACGTTACACACGTACAAACCTTTACCCTAGGTATCATCTTGCAATGAATCCTTGTAGATGGAGGACGACTAGAACAAAGGAATAAAGTAAACATTTATTATAAAAATCATAAAAATAAAAACGTTTTTAGTATTCTATACTCGTATATTCCTGATGAAAAAATCATCGCTTTCGAATCATGTAGATATCCGTGTATATTAATAAAGTGGTGAATACAAAGCATATTTTTAAATTAATTTATTTATAATGACTCCACAAAGTGAATACCAATCGTTTGAAGAAATTACAAAAAACATTTGATTGTCAATAAGAGGTTACATATTTTATTTTTACATATTACATAATTTTAGCAATTGACACAAAGTTCACTGCTCGTCTATACATTCAGGGAGCCCGGAGTGCAGCTGGTTTTCAGCGGTGACTCTAGAAATCAGACAGAGTTAAAGTTATATATCTTACATACAATTTCTAAATAAAATAAAAAAATATTTTCAATCTTGAAAGAAAATATTGAAAAAATTGTTTTTCGCAGTGGGATTGAATGTCGTATGGAAGAGCGGGAATCAGCAACATTTTTATTCCACCCATTGACCCACTAGCTCAGCAATTTACAAAACACATTATGTATCATTTCTAACAGAACATGTAGTCATTCGTAGTTAATGTTTGCAAAAAGCGCCTACGTTCCAATACCTAGCACTCACTCGCACAACACCGTAGTAATTCTAGGCTCTCTCCATATTGTAGGAGTATATTAGCTTACATACGCTGTTTGTACATCGCCATGTCTCCAATTATACCATCGGATAGCATCAACATATAATCATCGGTCCGTTATTTGTAGCGAGTGAGGAAGGGAAATTGATAAGTCAATAATGGTCATCGTGTATGATCCGCCATTCGCGATACATTGGCGTTTTAAATACTATCTACGTTATTCCGCAGTCCCTGGCCTGAAAATTATCATAGTTGGATTTTAATAAAAATCCATGGATTGTTATTTTAATATTCATGGAATGCGAAATTTTTACCCACAAACAAGGAGAATAATAAATTGAAACATAAAAATACATGATTTTAATTCCTAACGTTCGTTTTAAACATTAAGAAATTTTACTGTTATCTATATTGATATATTTGGAATTATGAAATTAGGACAGCCTTTTTTTCTGCAATTAAACTAAACGTTAAACTAAATATGGTGAGCTCCCAATACAAATAAAAGTAACACACCGTTTTCTTCGATTCGTGCATTTGTCGACTGTTGAAAAGTGTGTTGAAACTCGGGCGAAGGCGGTTTAAAAAGCTAGCTTCTTTATAAATTTTATTATTATTATTATCTGAATCAGCTATGTGATAGGATAAGGAACTCTAAAGTAGTACAGTGTAACTTTCTAGATCCCATTTTTGATTGAGTTTACTTTTGAAGATGGAACCTTGTTATTCCAATGACATGATTGGTCAATGAGCAATGCATGCCGCTGCTCATTAGGTAAGTACTTACACAGTTTTCAAAATTAAGTTTTTCCAAGGAATTCACGTGCAAAGAGCAGGTGTTAATGGCTGTTAAAATTTCAATGTCAGCCTTAAATTGAAGTGTCACTCTTTGGGTCAAATTCTACGGAAACATGTTAAATGTAGGTACTCTTTTATTAACCCACCGTATAAAGGTTAATATTATGTGGGCTGCCAACTTTGAAAAAAAGTTTTGTTGCTCAAACGTACTCGTATATTTTAGAAACTGATCAAAATGTAATTATTAAAAATACAAAACCATTGACAAATAATGAAAAGACTTTTCTTCGTAGCTGGTTCAGGTACATAATATGAATGCATTTAAACATATGTAAAATTAAATAAATCAGTTGGTGACTGGATAATTCAAAACACGTATGTGATTTATTTATTTAGTTTCATAATATTTCACAAAATTAGCAAAAAATTTCACCTTACTGGGGTACCCCGATCTAAGGTCACATTGTACATGGTTTTATGAATGGATTATAAATTAGTTGAAGTTTTTTTGTAAGTTTGTTAATTTTTTTTAATTGCATTACAATATCACTAGAGGAGTAAATAAAGCAATAAATGAATAAAAATTCTAAAATCTAGAAGAAACATACCGTGAGCGTTAATCTCTGCTCGGTTGCAACATATGTTTCACTTCCCGTGTCCGTAATCCATATCTTAATACTTCTTTTGAAGTCTGTAAATTGTGTAATGGTTTTTGTTGCTAGAGGCAGAATCTTGAATACTTTTATAATAATAATAATTGGATAATTTTTATAGCGCCGTTTTTATGGAAAATCATATCAAGGGAGCTATACAAACATTACTTCCTATACTTTATCTAATTATGTACAAACAGATACAGAAAAACATACTTACCTGACAGTTCGCTTCAGGTGAACACCGTTTTATTAGAAAATTTAGAAAATTTAAGAACAGATATGATGTTTTTACAGTTGCTATTTTATCCTCCTTTTCTATTGATGTGTTACATTATTTGAAAATTTGTGGCACAAGAAGAGTTGGTATTTAATTTTAATATTAAAATTTTTTAGAACTGGTCAATATTTATAAAATGGCCTTAAAAAGCGTAAGAAGTTTTTTTAATAGATATTAACATTTTTAACATTTATAGAGAAATATTGCAAATTTCTTAGTCTAAAAGTTATTTTAGTTGTAGGTTGGTGGAATGTATGTTGTAATTAGGATCTTGTGAATCGACCCGTTTGTACGTGCTAATTTATCCTGGTTTTTGAATGCTTTAATTAACATATATTTTGAATATAATTGTATCAGAGATATTAAGTTCGGGGCATTAAAAATAAAATCTGTAGTAGTTCTGATGGGGACTCTAAGAATAATTTCAAAATTACCTTTTGAGCTATGATTACTGGTTTTAAAGTGGAATCGCATGAACTTGACCTCTCCCTCAAAAAGTCGGCAATCCACGTACACATGGATACTGGAAATCTGTAAGTAGGCAGTTTGTTGACAAGTCCTCGGTGCCAAAGTCGGTCAAAGACCTTAGAAATTTGCAGTGAGACCGTTTGAATCTCACCATAAAGTTCCAGGTACCGCCCCCAAACATGCATCACATCACCGCGAGAAGATCACCGCACGAGCGGTTCCGCCGGAATCCGTACTGACGAATTTTGTTCTTCTCGAGGTATGTGAGCAATTTGTCGTTGATCACACGTTCCATCACCCCGGACAGAACTGATGTGATCGCTATGGGGCGGTAGTTGGCCGGGTTGGAGCGGTCACCTTTCTTAGTTATGGGATGAATGACCGCTTTTTTCCAACCAGAGTGCACAGAGCCACATTTCAGGGATATTTTAAAGAGCTTTTTCAAAATTGGAATAATTTCTGCAGCACACCTCTGAAATACCAGGGCAGGTATTCCGTCAGGCCCACTAGCTTTATTAACATTGAGCCCCCGTAAGACGAGGAGTACATGTCGATGCGAGATTCTCAGCTTTTTTATAAAGAAACCGCAGTGAGGAACCGACGGCGGGATGGCACCTTAATCACCGAGAGCCGAGTTTTCCGCGAACATTTTCCCTAGGTTGGCCTTTTCAGTGGCGGTGTTTGCTAGTGAACTGTCAAGTCTGGCAAGAAGTGGTTGACTGGATTTGTAGAAATTGCGATCTATGAAGCCCGCTAGCGACCAAAACGCTCTCCTGCCATGCGGGCAGGAGAGCGTTTGTAGGTCGTGCTAAAATTTTGACCCATTGATGATTCTCTTACTTTTCAAATTGTTTTTTTTTGCCAATTGCCAATTTTTTTTTATATGCTGATCTGTTTTCTGATATTAGAGATATATTGTAGGTTCGGTAGAATATGAGAACTTCAACCATTTTTTATGATGAACATTGAATTCCTCCAGAACAACAAACTCGGCCGAAAGGTAACGGGGTAAGAGGTCATCAATAGGTTCGGTCAAATGTTTAAATAGCTCGCATGAGGCTGATTCGCTGAAGTTTGATGAGCGATTATAAACATGCATAAAATCTTACCGCACTGGCAAGACTAACACGCATCCACATTACGTCAAATCTGGAATTTTCCATACTCAACAGTCGCGCACAGTTGACATCAGCTCGGCTATACATATAAACACCTCCTTTTGGTCTGAACTTGCCTACGAGGGTGAAGCTCGGGCAGTCCAGATATTAGACGTCAACTATTTGTGTTTCAGAGAGGAATAGAAGGTTTGGGCATTGGGATTGAAGGTGGTGGTGAACAAAATTATTAAATTTTTGCACAGGCCTCGAATGTTGGTAAAATTCACCAATATCTTTGGCCTGCACCGAGGAAGCCTATTACTCGCCATTGTGATGATATTATTATTATTAATATATATATAAAAATCTATGTAAGTTTATTTGTTCCTTTGTCCTCAATGTTCTCGAAAATCACTGGACTGGTTTAGCTGAAAATAAAGTTTATCCTTATTAGTTCCGGGAAAGTTTAGAAAGTTGTTTGAATGAAATCCAATATGTAAAACTGTTGCCATAACGTTATAAAATTAATATGAAAAACATTGAACCCGTCATGTTTTATTTAGGTTAGTCCATAGATATGACACTCTGGTTAGCTACAGATTACATATTCAAAAGAAGAAGGTTTTTGTGGGTAGAATATTTTCAAAATGGAAAACACGAGTAGGTACCTACTTAAAAACCTTATGATTTATATATATTTTGAAAAAATACACGTTTGGAATGAAATAAAATATTCAAATGAATGTTTCTTTATTTGGAGATAGTTACTTTCGCTGTCAAATCAATTATGTCACCCCAATGAAAGGCAAGAATTCACAATTTCATAACTTTGTTCCAAATCCCGAGCAAGGCCGGGTACACATCAGCTAGTTATTTATATTTTGTGATTTCATGGTTTTCATATTTTTGTTAGGGGTTTTAGAAGAAGAGAAAAACAAGGGAAGGATTCGGTATAAAAGGTGGGTAGGAAGCTGGGGGTCAGGGTACCCAAGATTGACAGACGTATGAATCTATCCCACCACTGCGGTACAAGGCTATGGGTCGGGAGAGTCCGGATGGGAAGGGCTCCAAACGCTACTGCTGGGTCCCCTCCGGTTACGAATCGACACAACAGCAGCGGCGGGGTTTTTACACTCGCTGGTGGGGCAGCCCACCCTCAGTCGTGAGCCTGGGGGTCGGGCCCCCGTACTATCGAGCGGCCTGGATAATAGTAGCCAGTTGTAAAGGGTCTCCCTCAATCAGTCTTTCCTGATCCGACCCACCACGCAGTAGGTGGGCCAACGCACCCGCAGCCAAACCTGTACAAACCTTACCCCATGAACCCGGGCACCCCTGCTGAGTCACCAAACGTAGCGAACCACTTGGGGTGACCTATGGCAGAGGTGTTGGTCATCCAAAAAATGGTTCACGTGTAATATGCAAGCAATTTATTAGCCACAAAGTTTATTTTTTTCTTATGGTAACCCTTCATTCAAATGACAACCGGCCGACTTTCTGTTATCCACAGAACAGGAGAATTATTCACTTTTCTGCTCCCTGCTGATTCGGTCGTGTTGTCGAACTTGTCGAACTTACTAGTAACTTGTAGATTTGCATAATGCATCACTTCTAGTCTTTAAATATTCCTTCTGATCTTTGTACGCGTGAGAAATAAATCAAGCAAATAGTGAACCTTCTTTCATTTAATATCTCCGCGACAATCATTAACGTAAGCGCTCTGGTGAGTATTGGTAAGTATCACAATACACTACATACCGCCGAACACATCTAAGACAGATAACCTCAAACGTTAAACACGCTTTAAATACCCGCCTCCCAAAATAAATTAGTACATTAAGTCTTCGTTAAAATTGAGACATGTATTGTAAATGTGCTCTAGTCTATTTGTATAATATACGAGTATAGGGTTATTAATGTGCTGAAATATAATTTTGTACCACAGAATTGATATTACTGAAAGAATTTTGATACTCTGATAAAAGTATATAATATTAATATTAAAAAAATCGGTGATTCAAAATAATGATCGATTTCGTTCAATGTTCTCATCACATTTTCATTTTAATGGGAGAACCACTTAAAACTTGGTTTCCTTGAAATTATATTTTCCACGGTGATAAATGTAAGCATCCACCATGTTGTAGTATCATCAGCTCGCACTAAAGGCTGTGTTTTCCGTTAAAACTTTAAAAGTCTGCCGGTTAAGGAAAGTGGATGGCGAAAGAGCCCATTGGGCGAACGATAACGAAACATTTGAACGGAACCTTTTACCATAAGCACGCATTAAATACTTCTTCTCATAAATTGCCCGGGAATTTGTCGTTAAGTGTTCCCATTACATTTCATCCTGAAAAATGCGGTAAAAAAAAAACATCTCTTTGGGTTATGCTGATAAGATTTTTGACTCCGGACGTACAGTAGAGTAGGGACACACTTCTTGCCCCTGGTGTAGACTTAAAGTATCGTCCTGACCTTGAATCCTGATAACACATTATTTTTATACAAATACAACCGCTTTACAATTAGACTTATTTGAAATTTTTGAAATCAGAAAAAGTATTAATATTAGTGAATTAAATATAATTAATAATGAATTTTTTTTAAAACAGCTATATCTTGAATTTATTTTCAAGTTTATATTAATAATAAAAATTTCTTTTTTATTCCTAAAATAAAGTTTTTATCCAATTTTTCATAATATTTTTTTATTACCATTTTTGATTAATTACTTACCTACTTCAATTAATTTTTGTTTATGTCTATAATTTGTTTCTTCTTATATTATTGTGTTCCGTGTTTATCATTTGTCCATAATTACACTTGACATTATTATTTTTTTAGTTTTCTGTATATTCCTGACGAAGAAAGCATCGCTTTCGAAACATGTTGAAATCTGTGTATATTAATAAAGTGGTGAATACAAAGTAATTTTTATTCATTTATTATACAATTTTTATTTGATACCTTTAAATACTTCAAATTGACTGGACCCGGTGAAACTATGGCATCCCCATATCCGCAATTAGATGTTCGTTCTGATTTCCAATAAGTGAATTTGTTACATTGCTTATTAATTTCGCCTTGTGAATCTTTCCAATCTTCGGTATAAAAACTTGAAACCTATAGGAAAAAAAATAGTACGTTCATTAAGATAGCTAGAATTTGGTCTCTTGTAATTTTAAAGTTTTTATTTTTTAGAATTCGTTCCCTAACACTGCGAAATTTTTGCATTAACAGAGACATGAACGCAAAATGCCGCAGACATTAATTTATGTTTAAGATTTATTTTTACCTTAGCAGTCTGGTTTCACTTTCCAGTTTATTTGTTCGAGGGGATTAAGTCTCTTGTCAAGGAAGATAGATTTATTTTTCTCAGAGCGGAGGAGAATTATAGAAGAGATACGACAGGTATTGGCATTTCAAATTGAATCCCTGGTTTTATTTGCAAGGAGTAAACCCTAATGAAATATGGACAGATTCCTCTCCCGGGGAACTACAACAGTAAACATTTCGTGACAATTGATGTATTGCACAGTTACTGGCAACTGGCAACATGCTGAGTACTGGGAACCTACATTCTATGTAGTTTGTGCTACGATCTATTGAACCCAAGACTGGAACTGGAATTCCCAACTTGATTTGATTACACTTTTTAAAGTTTACACGTTTGTGTTCATTCCTTATTTAAGATGAACATGAAATTTTACTGCTCTCGGATAGCGTCGCGTATTTTATTTACACGATCGTGTTGTCTTTGTGAAAATGCTTCTGCGTCATAAAATACGAGTATATGTGCATATCAATTGACACTACTTTTTAGGCAACATCCAAACTACCCAAGCAACCCTTTTATATGTTATTCACAGAGCTTATACCTGTCTTAACATTTTACCATGACATCAGGATACAGGTAGACCAATAATTCAATGCAGAGGTAATGCCATTTTTATTTTAACAAACGGATTGCAATCATTGGAACACAGACTTCAGATGGGAATGCTGTCTGTGTTCTACCGGTATTTCAATGGAAGCTTCTCTGAGGAACTAGCGTCATTGATCCATTTGGCACCGGTGGACAGTCAGAAAATACGTCAAAAGCGCGACCAACGAGAACGGGTCGCTTCTACGACTCGTTCTTGTATTTAACATATCGGCTGTGGAATGATTTCTCACCTACCGACCTCTGTATTTCCTCCCTCCTACAACATGGGACTCTTCAAGGCCCAGGTTAACTCCTACCTGACGTCTAAAAGACCTACCACACAACTTCCCCAAAGATGACATAGTCCTAGAGGGAAATTATTTCCCTCAAGGAATCCTGCGTGGAGGAACTATAAAAAAAAGATTGTCGATAAACCGGGAAATTATTAATCTAATTATTTGAATCAATGCGGTTACAAGTTTCTTACTAAATTCATGGATAAAATACGTTTTGATTGGAAATTTGTCACCTTTTTAACTAAGTAACCATATCACTGTTTCCCCGCAGGAGTAGACAAAGAGGACGGATTGTCAAACAACTCGGTCTTGATACACACTCCTTGTTTTATTCACATTCATACTTCATATCATACATACTCTTCTGTTATTCTGATTCTTGAAATGGCCCGACTTAGTTCGACAACTCCAGAGGCTGTGCGAGGAGAGGCTGGACCTAATATGGACGGATGCTTTAAATGTAGCACAGGACAGGGACGCCTGGAGGCGCCTTGTCGATACGTCGGGTCTTTGAAATTAGTAGGAAATGGGGAAGGAGATATATGTATGTGTGTATGTATAACATGGCCCGACATAATTATTTGATTCACTTGATCATGCCATGTCTTCTTCGGGCGTCTCCGGGTTCTCCTTCGTCCATCTGCTTTACACGCCCAAATCATTTAAACAAAATTCTTAATCTTACTCATCACGCTCACATCAGCCTTGGATTATTTGCGAATCTCGACCTTTTTCACACTGAGAAATAATTAAAATTTTGTATTTTTTACATTTATCTATAATTTATTCTTTTGGTTATTTTTTCTTAGAGTAGGCACATCTTTTCAGCCTTTATGGACTGTACGCCACTGCTATCACTACTAGAAAGAAACTTTCTTACTTCCGAGAAATCTCTGAGAGATCAATCATATTGACTAACCATCAATAATAGAGAAAAATTCAGTGTTGTAACATTCTTTCGTTCGTTTCCAAGATGGGCCTCTTTTTATATCCCAAAAAAGTAACCCCTTTAAGTTTTCATATTCTAATAATTCTAGGAATATTTCACGAATCATTACATTCTGGAGCATAATATAAAGTATATTTGAAGTTGAAATTGAAGCCAGACTCTTGAACAATTAAAGCAAAGTTTGCCCGCTCGGTGCAGCCAGCCAGCGCAGTTCGCGTAAGAACTGCATTAATTATTCGGCGGCATGAACATTCACAGTAAAACACCGTTCCATTCAAGGTGCATGCATTACTGCACTGGAGGCTATCAAGATTAACCATACCATTTATTATGTATAACTCTAAACCCATTTAAATTGTCTTTATTGTGAGCAGACCCTGCCGGCACAGTTAAAAAGGCGAATTCTTGAATAAAAAATTTGCAGGATTTTGTGATAAAGCACTTTATTATTTAAAAAATACGTATTTACTAGTATAAGACAACTTGACTTGTCATGCGTATTAACACTGTGGTACATAAATTACTGTCATTCTGTGGACATTTTCACAGTAAAATTGATTACAAAGCGTAATATATATACGAGTATATGAAGATTAAGATGGGGCTAGAAGATGTCTAAAGCTGTGAGGTTAACGAAGTATAACTGTTACTACTAAATGCATGAAGGATGGAGCGGGAATTTAATTAATAGAATTCCAATTAAAACACATAGACTTTATTCTTTAATAGCCACGTGATAATGTATCAAAAGGCTAATTCGGGAGGTAATTAAAATGTACCAACTATTGTCAGTCTATTTAAAAAAGAGTATTAAGATTTACGTAGCATTCCGAAAAGTGTAATTTCTGAGTACCTACCACCTTGATTGTTTTTGTTCGTGGGATGTATCATGCATCTTCGGCGTACCTACTTATTACTTGTATTCAATCGTAGAATTTGATCAGAAGTATTATCGTTATTGATTTTTGGGGTATTACTCTGTGTTGCGCTTTCTCCTCCTTCGGCCAACGTTTCGAAGAGTGTTACAGTGCCTATCATCGAGGCAGATAATAATAATGGTTGGATGATTTGTATAGCGCCGTTTTTCTGGAAAAACACCTCAAGGGCGAATCACCTCAGATGAGGTATAACATATTCGGATCAAATCTTATCGAAGCGGTAATATGAGCAGGAATTTATTTTTAGAACAATGTAAAACTCGTAATATTTTATTCTATCAAAATTATAGCAATGTAAATGCGAGGATAAAATTAATGAGATTGTTGAATGTTTACCAAAAATTTTATTATAAAAAAATACGCCCTCGGGAAAGGGGTTTTCCGAAAACCCCCTTTAATCTCATTCTGACCCTTTTATCTCTAGGTCATCATCGGAAATTAGATTCCTACAGATTACTCATCTTCCACCTTATTTCCTGATCTCCCTCATTACGGACCTCTGACCCCTAACTCCTGAAGCTACGCGGTTTTGATATCGTATTCTTCTTCCAGATTCCCATGAAGAACAAACTAATTATGATGAGTACTGTATGATTTTCTTACGATGTTGTCAATTAACTCACCCCATTCATTCCGCCCTGCAATGGACAAAGGCCTATCCCAAATGTCTCTAGTTTTGGAGTTTTCTTCTGGCATTATTGTTATTATTTAAATACATACAACAATGTTGCATTTCCACGAGTTATCAGTTCAAATCATTTTAGTCTATAATTTGTGCTGCATAATATTAAGTTTAACAAAGTTTTCGAGCAAATATGTATATGAAAATATAAAAACAAAAAAATATGTACCGTTGAGAAGTTAGGAAGGCGGCCCCCCAAGTTGGCGCCAGTGTTGGGGAACAAGCCCCACTCTAGGGCGGCAGTGTAAGAGAACTGACACGTTGGGGGCCAGTATTATGGAATAAGCAAAAGAAATGTTATGGTTACCAAGAGGTCAACTGTTGAGATGGCCGACTTTCAGCTCACCTCGACTAGCTCTGTAGGGTAGAGTAGGGATTCCGTCTCTCTGGAGCGTAGGTCGGCTTCCGCCTCATATCTGGCCAAGGACACAAGGGGGTCCCATACCATTCAAATGAAAGAGTCCAGTTCTCAGTACAGGGCTTATTGCAAGAGGGCACACATTATATTTACATCATAATCCTCACTCCTCACTCCTCACCCCTCACTCCTCACTCCTCACTCCTCACTCCTCACTCCTCACTCCTCACTCCTCACTCCTCACTCCTCACTCCTCACTCCTCACTCCTCACTCCTCACTCC
>JAHDVE020007088.1:0-124898 GCA_022606495.2 Halesus radiatus
CCGTTCTTCCCAACTTTTCGAATGATCAATCTGAGTCACTGATCAGCCAGGTGTGCTGTTGAACATTCTTTCTGTTTGCCTGTTTCCGAGCATTTTTAATCTTAAATTGTCTATGGAGGTGCCCGCCCACTTTCATAGAAAATAGTTTCTCATTCGTGAAAAATAAGAAGAGCATATTTGTACATTTGAACAGTGTTGAAGCAAGATTTCGGCTCAACAGTTGCTCAGTGGAGTTGGGAAGAACGGCCGTTAGAGTAGCAAAATTCCATGATACACCACTCTAACAAAATACTACCAATTTTAAAATCAACATCAAAAGAAGTGCTTTGAATACATATCTTGAAACCCAACCCTTTTCCCATGACACCAGCAATACCAATCAAAACTTTAATCAATTCTTTGAATACATTAAACGATAATTGACTTGCAAATTTAAACCAAGATTACGAATAGGAAGCCCTAATCAAGGTAATAATACCCCGTGGTTCGACAGAAAACGGGATCATCTTATTAGAGAACATAATACTATGTACAAACAGTGGAAAAAAGATCTGCAAAATAATCTGCTTTCATCGCTTAAAAATAATTCAAGAAACTCTAACTAATTATAGACGGTTCGCCAAAACAAAATATTACACGGATACTTTTAAAGGGAGAACTTACATAATCCACAACGGACCCGGAGAACAATAAATTCAATCATCAGTACCAGTTCAAAGAACTCAAAAAATTATATTCTTGCCATTAATAAACATATAAACAACCCAAAACAGATATGTATGACGTTTAATGTTTTCTTTATATCGGTTGGTGAAAATTTTGCTGCTAGCATCCCATCTTATCCAGATGACTTAAATACAATGCATACGGAACCAAAGGCATTACAGTCCCCCGCTAGCATCCCATCTTATCCAGATGACTTAAATACAATGCATACGTAACCAAAGGCATTACAGTCCCCCGCTAGCATCCCATCTTATCCAGATGACTTAAATACAATGCATACGGAACCAAAGGCATTACAGTCCCCCGCTAGCATCCCATCTTATCCAGATGACTTAAATACAATGCATACGGAACCAAAGGCATTACAAGTCCCCCGCTAGCATCCCATCTTATCCAGATGATTTAAATACAATGCATATGGAACCAAAGGCATTACAGTCCCCCTATATGGCCAATACAAACTAGAAGTTTTAAAAACTATCTCGAAACTAAAAACTAGAGCATCTCCAGGGGCCGATGGTGTGACAACAACTTAATTACTCAGTTTCTGTAAAGAAAAATTATTGGACCATCTTGTTATTCTCATTAATCAATCATTGATGAGCGGACTTTTTCCAAATCAATTAAATCTAGCAAAAATCGTTCCAATCTATAAAGACAACTGCAAAAGAAACCCATCTACTTATCGTCCAATATCTATACTCTCAGACTTCTCCAAAGTATGTCAAGATGTTATTAAAGATACTTTCAAAATATCTTATATCCAATAAAATTCTCACACCCCAACAATATGGGTTCAGAAAATTTTCCAACATTAAATGTACTGCCTTTGATTTTGTACTAGCTCTCCAAAATCACTTAGACCAAGGAAAATATGCCGCAGGTATATTCGTAGACCTCAAGAAGGTGTTCGATACGGTTGATCGTAGGATTCTACTAAAAAAGCTGAAGCATCTGGGCATTGTAGGCAACAATATAAAACTTTTCTCTTGTTATTTTATGGGTAGGTTCTGTTCGGTTTTTATTGGAAAAGAAACAAGTGATCTTAGAATGATAACATGTGGTGTACCACAGAGCTCCATTCATGGGCCATTATTATTTTTGATTTACATTAATGATCTAGCAAAATGGGGAATGAAGGGTACACTTCAACTTTATGCGGATGGCACAATAATATTCTATCATAATACTAATATGAATAACATGGAAAGGGATTTGGCTCATTTGGCAGTTTGGCTGAGAATTAGTAAACTTAGTCTTAACATTAAAAAGACACATTATATGCTATTCAGAAATAGGAGGGGCAAAACTTTGATGTTTCTCTAGGACCAAACAAACTTGAAAAAGCAGATTTCACGAAGTATCTGGGCCTTCTGACTCACGGCTAACATAGAAACACCATATTGATCATGTCAAATCAAAAATTTCACCTGTGATCGGTGTTATGTACAGATCTACACTGTGATCATTGTACTATGCTGTAATTGGTCTATCTTTCAAGTACCTGGGGTTTCTCTACCAAGAAAATGATATCTGAGGTGCAGATAATTCAAAGCAGGGTCCTAAATAACATTTTTGGCTTGCCATGGGATACACCCGTTAAAGGTATTTACCCTAGTATTACCGTTTAAGATTATTCCTAGCCATGAGATAACAAACATTATTTTAAATATGATTCAATGCCATACTCACACACATATAAAACTTAACTATAATCACGACATTCACCAACATATGTAATACACAACAACACCACAAACTACACATATCTTCTTCTTCGTATGGTGGAGAACAGTTGGTGGAAGTCATAGTGGGATGCTGAGGTTATTCAGCCAGTCATCGGAAGTCACTTGGTTCAGCACAAATATGCCATAGGGAAACTGATAAAGGGAACATTCTTCTACGATGTTTGACACATTCACAAAGTTCAGAATCCTTTAGGCCCCATTTATGCATCATATACGCACAACGGCTGTCACTGCACCGGATGCAGTTTAATGAGGTCAATGTCTTCCGAGGGAGCGAGAACCCTGGCAATTTAATAGTAGGGTCTACAACAAGGTCTGCCACTGAGTTCGCCACAACTCTTCAGGGGCTCCACACATCAAAAATACACTCGACAAAATACGGACGGAAATCATTGGGGAATACATTGCCTACACCAGCTATAACAAGTTGCCTGAGGACTTGAGACAAGTGTGCTCTTCGAACAAATCTCAAAATGATGTTCTGGAATCTTGTTTTTTTAAATGCTATTTGTTAAACCATTTTTATTATAGGTACCACAACGCTGGTCTGATAGCCATCCTTTAAAACATTGTTATGTATTTCTATTATATCTGTATGTTTTGTGCCTGTACATTTATTTATGTTATTTTCCTGTTTATAATTTATGTATATATATATTTTCATATACATATCTCTGTAAAACCTATTATTATGGGGTAATAATGAACAGTCCCATAATGAGTTGAATTGATAACTAACGGGAGTGCAACATCGTTGTATGTCTTATTTGAAATTTTTAAAAATGTAGGTTGCCTTACCTTATTACATGTAACATGTTATTCCAGAGAACACGATGTGCCCTATCACGTGAGGGTGGCCATCGACCTGAAGGTGTGCTGCGGCTCGTGGTACACGGTGAAGCCTCGAGGCTCGAGCACGGAGATGCCTCTCATCACGAAGCGGGAAGACCTCTTGGAGAGGCCCGACCCCATCGTGCTGGCCTTCGACATCGAGACCACCAAGTTGCCGCTCAAGTTCCCCGACTCGCAGACCGACCAGATCATGATGATCTCCTACATGGTGGACGGCCAGGGGTACCTGATTACCAATAGAGAAATCATATCCACCGATGTACAAGACTTTGAATATACGCCCAAGCCGGAGTTTGAAGGGTAAGTAACACGCATTCCTTTCCCCCTGATACCTCCGGCTCCACTGTACTGGATAAGGAGCTCATTGGTTTAGAACAGGGGTCGGCAACCTTTTGAGTCGGAAGAGTCCAAAATTTCAAAGTTTTTAAAGAGCCACATTTTTTTTTCTTGCCAACAATAAAGAGCATAGCGTATGGAACTAAAGAGCCGCAGCTTCACATCCAAAGAGCCGCGTGTGGCTCGCGAGCCGCAGGTTGCCGACTCCTGGTTTAGCACATATCCAGAATACTAACATTAATACTATCTACAGTGAAACCCTCTTAAGAAGTTTTACTTTTAATAGAATAAATAGAATTTGAAAAATGGCCCATAATCCATATCCCGCATAACACAGCGGTGGAACCTCTGATTATGAACATAATTCATTCAGGAAATATGCTCATAATCCAAACCACTCGTATATCAAAGCAATTTTTCCCATATGAAATAATGGAGACTAAGTCGGACCTTAAGCAGTCAATATTATTGAACTGGCATATTGAAGGCACGCCTTACACGTTACAATAATATTGCTCAATATTTTGTCAGTCGCGATCTTGTTTTCTACAAGGACGGACCTTGTTTTGATGAACTGACATAAGAAATACGAAGATAACTGTAGATATGACCGTGTGATACATCCACTCGACACCGCAACTTGATTAAAGATTGATGTAATACTGTGCAATACAGTGTTGCCATCTTAAAATCTACATTTCCGCTAGAATCTATGGTAAATTCTGTCAAAACTGACTTGGATTTCTGCCAGATATTCCGCTGAGCACTAAAACCACCAGAAAAAGGTGCTATCGACGACCTTGTGGGGGGGGGGGGGGTAAAAATTACTTTTCTTGTTTTAAATCCCAAAAATTATTTACCTATCGATTTTTGTCACCAATCTGGCGAATTTAATTTTTCAACTCCAATCTGCCGAATTTAATTTTTCAACTCCGATCTGCCGAATTTAATTATTTAACTCCCATCTGCCGAATTTAATTTTTCAACTCCCATCTGCCGAATTTAATTTTTCAACTCCCATCTGCCGAATTTAATTTTTCAACTCCCATCTGCCGAATTTAATTTTTCAACTCCCATCTGCCAAATTTAATTTTTCAACTCCCATCTACTGAATTTAATTGTCACGGCATGACATTACTGGTCATCAAATTGCAATGTAGAGATGTATATGGTTGGTCTGCTTACTTTTCTTCTTATGCTCATCCCATATATATATTACTTCGGGGGGTAATGAATAGGTGTGACATGTTTCAGCCAGTATCGACTAGTATAATAATTATATAATTAAAAATACACTTTGTATACACCACGTTAATTAAAATATATAAATATTTCTACATGTTTCGATAGCATGAATACTAAAAAATAATTTCAACTATAGAAAAATGATAAAATATTTTAGAACAATAATTTAAGAATATACAAAATATGAGCATAAACAATTTTTAATAATTTTTGTATATTCTTAAATTATTGTTCTAAAATTTTTTATCATTTTTCTATACTTGAAATTATTTTTTAGTATTCATTTATTCCTGAAGATGATAGCATTGCTATCGAAACATGTAGAAATATTTATATATTTTAATTAAAGTGGTGTATACAAAGTGTATTTTTAATTATATAATTAATAATGACGCCACAAAGTTATCAATCATTTGAAGAAATTATAGTATAATAATTATTTTTGACCGGGACATACGACCAAAGTCATCAAAAATTGTTTCCAAAAGGCACGGCATAGTGATGGATGAAATGAAATCTTTGTTATTGGATAAGTAATCAAAATCAAGAAAACATCCTCCATCCCAATGATTCAAGCTAAGGCTCTTAGTTTGCATAAAGATTGGAAGGCTAGATGAAAACACAGTGTTTCATGCAAGTAATGGCTGGTTTTCAAATTTTTAAACAAGGTATTCTTTACACAATATTAATTTCACTGGAGAATCAGCTGATGCGGATGAAGATGCGGAAAAAAAATTATTTGGTCATTGTTCAAAATTATTGAAGATGGAGAATATACCTCTAGTCAAATATTCAATGTAGATGAGAATGGTTTATTTTGGAAGAAGATGCCTAATCGTACATTCTTATCAAAGGACGAATCAGTTGCCCCCGGTCGTAAACCTTCTAAAAACCGATTGACATAGCTTCTTGGTGGAAATTTAGCTGGTGATTTAAAATTGAAGCCAATGTTAACTTATCAAGCAGAAAATCCTAGAGCATTCAAAGGGAAAGATAAAAACATTGCTTCCAGTCATTTAGAATCCAATAAAAAAGCCTGGGTTACTGCTTTAATATTTAAAGATTGGTTCACTTCACATTTCGTACCAGCAGTAAAACATTATTGTGAAGTTAACAATTTACCATTTAAAGCATTATTAATCTTAGATAATGCTCCAGGACACCCAAAAACTCTACAAAATTTATACGCAAAATCAATGTTGTGTTTCTTCCCCCCAATACTACGTGTATCATACAATCCATGGAACAAACGGTGATAGCTACGTTTAAACGATATTATATGCGGTCGATAATGAATCAGGTCGCCATCAAGGCAACTGTCATGGAAGGTGGGCCCACATTAAAAGATTTCTGGAAGAATTATAACATGGAACGCAATAAACAATATTGGAGATGCATGGGCTGAAATAAAAGAGTCAACAATGAAAGGTTCATGGAAGCAACTATGCCCACAAATGATGAGTGATTTCATAAATTTTGATGAAACTCCAGACACCATCACACTTGAAATAGTTCACCTAATTATTTATGATATTGACATTTTTATAATATTATTTAAATCGGTGTTCTAAAATTTGACAATTTTTTTTTTTCAACTTATGTACATTGATCACAACATGCATGCGCCTATATATAATAATTTTGCCCTACATTTGTATGATGATTGTTATTTATTGTTGTATTATATTATATTGTTGAAATAAACTCCTGACAAGCTACTTGCAGTGGCTTAGCGGGTATAAGTTCCCACTGTATATAATTAATATTATAAAATAAAAAAATAATAAAAAAAAGAACGAACTGCACCTAGATGTTAACAGTGAAGATGTTAATGAGATGATTGAATCTCATTCTGAACCCTTGACTTAAAATGAATTTCTAATGGACCGACAAGAGAACGAAAATAGTATTCAAATTGAAAGTGAGGAAGAAGAACCAGAAGAAATGATCAAGACCTTAACAATAAAAAACATGAACGAAGCTTTTACGCATCTCGAGACATTTTTGAATATTATGGAAGAATGTGATCCCAATGGAGAACACATATTTCAAGTGCGTAGGGCGATCCATAATAGTAAATAAAAAAAGTACAATACAACTAACCCTTGACAAGTTTATTAAGAAAATGTAATTTTTATTTAATGTGTACTTAGTAATTTTAGATAAATAAAAATTTTGAAGTACAATTTTTGTGTTTTTTTTTTTTACATCCCTCTACTTTCGAACATTTAACTTTCGCACACATTTTCAGGAACCAATCATGTTGAAGTCGAGGTCCGCCTGTATCTAAATGATAAAGTTCTTAAGTAGGTACCAACTTGTGTTTTCCATTTTGAAAATATTCTACCCAAACAAACCTTTCTCTTTTGAATATGTAATCTGTGGCTAACCAGAGTGGTATATCTATGGGCTAACCTCCAATACAACATGGCGGGTTCAATGTTTTTCATACTAATTTTAAAACATTATAGCAACAGTTTAACATATTGGATTTCATTCAAACCACTCTTTAAACCTTCCCGGCACTAATAAGAACAAACTGTACTATTTTCAACAAAACCAGTCGATTAATTTTCGAGAAAATCGAGGACAGACAGACAAACATTCATTTTTATATTAGAGATTCACTAACGAAATCACTGCTGTGTATCACTAAAAGCTGGAAAGTTTTCCCACATAAGAAGTTGTTTTATTTTGGTCCCTCGGAGAACCTTATGATAGACTTTCGCTGTGTGTATATATGGTTTGTGTATTATTTTTTTTTTTTCACATTTTCAGATTGTTTATAATCTTCAACGAGCCCAATGAAATGGCTTTGCTGCAAAAGTTCTTTGACCATATTCTGGATGTGAAACCCCACATATTTGTAACATACAACGGTGAGCTTATACACTTTTATTACTGCATTTCATTGCATCGGGGGTTGGGAACTTTTTAAATATTTTTTTGTAGCATTAGGTAAGCAAAAGACTTTAATTACGCGAGACCCGAAAAACATACTTCATTGAGAATACAAGAAATACTTAATTGAAAACATTTGTACTGCAAATGTATGAACCCTAGAAATGTTTTTTAAAGATAGAGTTCCGAGCGCAGCGTCTAGCGACAGTGACAGTATTGTACACTTTACCAGGGATGGCCAGTGCGTCGTTCGCGGACCTATGTTGTACTACTAGGTGAAGTACCCTGCATTGCGCGAGGAATGCTTCGGGAAAATTTTGAGGTTGTGATGTATTACCCCTACCTCTACTCCCACCCAGTAGTTTTCCTCTTATTTTGAACGTCAAGTCTGTAAAATTTCATCAAGATGTACCAAAATTTAAAGGGTAGGAAAGGGTGTGATTTTTCGAAATCTCGTGTAGCCATTGATCTTCCTCCTGTTTTGAAAGTCAAGTATGCAAAATTTCATCAATCTCGGAATGAAACTAGATTTGTATACAAAACAAACACCGTCCGCCAGGTACATTCTTCTTTACATAATATCAACTTTACTAACTGAGTTTAACGTGAGGTTTAAGGATTTCTCTAAATTAGAAGATGTTGTCATTCCCATTTAATGATAGAATAAACTTGAAAGAAATAGCCATAAAAATTTGCGTTGTATTGGGTATCGACTGTACACACCTTGCCACGAAGAAATATTAACACTGAAATGCGATGTCGTCCTAAAAGCCGGAGCTGTCTTGATAATTTTTGGAGCCTAATCTCGTGAAGCAAATATCCTTCTTTTTCGAAAAGAAGCCTGAATCGGCTTTCTCTTCAATAAATGCAATCAAAATTAAGCATCGCTCACGATTGACTAATGATAATTTGACTGCGTGCTTACGTCTAGCAGTAACTTCATATAAAGTCCAATGCAATCAAAATTAAGCATCGCTCACGATTGACTAATGATATTTTGACTGCGTGCTTACGTCTAGCAGTAACTTCATATAAAGTACAATGCAATCAAAATTAAGCATCGCTCACGATTGACTAATGATATTTTGACTGCGTGCTTACGTCTAGCAGTAACTTCATATAAAGTACAATGCAATCAAAATTAAGCATCGCTCACAATTGACTAATGATAATTTGACTGCGTGCTTACGTCTAGCAGTAACTTCATATAAAGTACAATGCAATCAAAATTAAGCATCGCTCACAATTGACTAATGATAATTTGACTGCGTGCTTACGTCTAGCAGTAACTTCATATAAAGTACAATGCAATCAAAATTAAGCATCGCTCACAATTGACTAATGATAATTTGACTGCGTGCTTACGTCTAGCAGTAACTTCATATAAAGTACAATGCAATCAAAATTAAGCATCGCTCACAATTGACTAATGATAATTTGACTGCGTGCTTGTATCTAGCAGTAACTTCATATAATGTACAATGCGTTAAAATTGCAGTAAATGTGTACTTAATTTTTTTAGTAGTGAAATACATTATTATGTTATTGACATGATTATAAAATACCTGTTTCCAAAATACATCATATACATATTCAAATTGTAATCGGGTATTTATTGTTATTCCATGAAATAATGACAGGTGGTATCAGTCGATTGCCACAACTTTTTTTTTTACGTTAACTCCACGCAGGAGGCCCTGAAGAAAATAATTTCCCTCGGGGCCCATGTCATCTTCTTGGATGCTGTGTGGAGGGAATTTTTAAGGAGAGTATGGATAGACCCATGTAGGAGGGAGGAAACACAGAAGCCGGCAAGTCATTCCACAGCTGGACTGTTGAAGTCAAGAACGAGTCGTAGAAACTTCCTACCTGACGCATGTGCTCTAAGGACTGCAATCCGTTTGTTAAGATAGGGGAATCTATCAGACGGACCACCCATTTCTGCAGAGTCAACAGTTTTTTTAAAGATATTTTGGGGCTCCAGACCAGAGGTGGCTACCAAATCGAACAGTGGGTCGCACTTGCGATTTGGACAGGGTCAGCAGTTGTGTACTATTAAAGTATCTGCGGACTCTATACAATACGCCCAGCTTCTGAGAGGCTAACTTGACTGGCTTCGATGGAGCCCTTGTGCCTGAGCTGGTCACTTAAAGTTACACCAAGCATATCAATGAAAGGCATGTTGGGAAGACTGCTTCCGTTGAAGGAGACTAGGTTGTCATTTTATTAACTAGTCGCTCCTAGAAAAAAAAAGTATCTATTCAAATGTACCGGAGCTTATATCTGGAGCCTTTAGCAAAGATCCAGAAACTAATTGTGAAGGTTATTCTTAAAGTTCCATTAAGGACGAGTAATGATTTTATTTTTTAGAAACTATTTGTTCTTAACTTGAGAAAAACATATACAGAAATATCCTGCTGCAATTTTAAAATATCCATATGTTTGAAGAAAGAACAAGCACTAGAGCCCTAACACAATCAAATGTAAAATCTTTTATTATTCCAGTTTGTGTCACCTCTCATGAACAGAGAAGTTTTAAATACATTTGCTATTAAGCTATTCAATTCCCTACCTGTACCTAGTGACATCAGAAATATGCAAAACAAAAGTTTCTTTAAAAGTAAGATCGTTGATCACCTTCAATAAACCTGTCAGCTTCTAAATTCTTTTATACCTTTAAATTGGAATACTTTTGAATTTTTTTATTTATCATTAAGTTGTAATCTTAATCTATTTTCATCTAAATATCCTAGCTGAACAACCACCCCTGTAAATTTCCATCTCAACACAGTCGTTTCACACCTAGTGAGATGGGCAATATGTCAGCCGATAACAAATGTTCATATATATGTAATAAATAAAATCTATTGTGCATTACCCCCTATTTCCTGCCTCTGCATTACATATTTAACTGTTTACAATACCTATTTGTTTTCTAGGTGACTTCTTCGATTGGCCCTTTGTGGAGGCTCGTGCTGAAATCCACGGACTGAATATGAAAAAGGAAATAGGGTTTTCCAAGCAAAATGCCCGAGAAGGCTCTTACCTCTGCCGGCCGGCGATGCACATGGATTGCTTCTGGTAACTATTGGCTCCTTCACTGGTGTTATTTCGAATTCCCCCTGTCCTGACTGACTGAGCCGTGTGTATTTCAGCTGGGTGAAGCGAGACTCGTACCTGCCCGTGGGGTCACAGGGCCTGAAGGCGGTGGCCAAAGCCAAGCTGCGCTACGATCCCGTGGAACTAGACCCCGAGGAGATGTGCCGCATGGCTGTGGAGCAACCGCAGGTATAATTATAATGAACCTTATTTTCAGTTACAGTTTCAGTGTCGATAAATCGACGTTTATTGATATAACGTAATACAGTTTCATACAATACGGCATTTTTAAATATGAGTACAATATAGGTTACATAATTATATTATTGTATGCTTTACATTACCCACCTCACTAGGTAAAACCTGTTCGGAGGTAGGTGATTGGATGTACAAAAAATGTTATGGCAGATAAGGCATTGTTAAGGGTCCAGTATAAGACCGCGTATTCACCGCCGTTAGGAATTTTAGGCCTCAAACTCAAAACCACGGACCACCACGATCCGGCAGCAGGATTGGGGAAATGTGGATAATGTAGAACACGCCGGATTAAAAAAATGTTCATCGTATTGATGCAATACGAAACAAAAAACATTTGCTCTATATTTTTTCGTTTATTCGCTGTGTAACAATAAATTAATAGAAGCTTGACAGACTTAACTTAGCAGTCGGAAAAGGGAGGATTTTTTGCCGCTTACTGCAAAGTAAAGCAAGTCGATCTGTTGGTATAGGTTAGGGTAAATGATGAGAATATGTTTTTTTTTTTAATTCTGTATATAATATATTAATAATTGACAGTACCCATACAAAGTACCTTTCACAAAATATTTTTTTTTGTTACTATTTACGTATTTATTTCTTCACATCATAATCTTTTATTTTTGCTTCGAAAATATTATAGAAATGGGTAACGTGGATCACCTGCTCAGAAATACTTGTAAGCACAGTTTTTGACATAGGGAATTATTTTCATGGTTTTTGAATCAAGGAATCCGATTTTCGATTGTCCACTTGTGGATTCAAGATGGTTGAAATGAATTAGATGCTTTTTTATATGGCTGTTCTTTCAATGGCTTTGGTTTTTATTAATGGTTAAGGAATCCGACTATTACATTTAACTTAGGAACCAAGATGGCGGATGTGAATTAGATCCCGTTTATTAAACGGGAATAAGAATTATTTGTCTTTTGATAATTTTTGGGATTTCGAAACGGCCTTCAATATTGTATACTAAACAGCACTAAAAAAAATTAATAGGTAGATGACAGTGATTTACAACCCACTCCAGATGCAGACAATAAGCTTGAATACAATTCACCAGTAGTTCAGTCAATGAAGGCAATAAGAAAAACTGAAATTTTGCAGGTGAATAATACCTATAACAGGGAGTATTTTCACAAAAGTCTCCTATCTTCCCCTTGCCCCTCTCACACGCAAAGTAGACCAAATAAGTTATCATTCTTCGATATTTCTTAGTGTTTTGGTCAATTTTGACAGTGAAGGAGTAATTTTTCGGTAAAGGTTAATCTATACTTTATAAAGTAGGCTAAAGATGGTACAAATTGAAAACAAATTGGTCTCCAAGGACCTAATATCGTCTGAGATACAGTTGTTCTAAATGAAGAAAAACATTCTTTGTTATCCATTATTCGCATTTGATTTCAGTGTACCTCCAAACACTTTAATTCCGATTTTGAACCAAATCGGTAGAGAACTCAAAATTCAAAATGGAATAAAACTATGGATTTTGATAGGCACAGATCGGCATACTTATATATGCAGTCGGGGGCGTCAAGATTGTAAATTATATGGGCACAAAAAATGTTAAGATTTTAAAAATAATTCGTTCATTCATTAGTTTTGCTTTTGACAGCCTGCAAAGATATAATCTTGTAGATCTTTACCACGTCCGTCAGTTTTTTTCCAGTGCGCAGGTCTTTTATATTGTGTCGTATAATAAATTAATCACTTTTTGGACCATCTTAAAGAACGTTGCAAAGAAATGTGATTACAACAAAAAAAATCGAAAATACGTAATTCTTACATTCCGGTGGCAGTTTAACACCTCTCTTCCCAGCTATTCGTCATAAAACAGACAAAAATATCGAATTTCAAATCGACGTCCGCTCGCTCCGAAGGGCTTCTCACAACTGATTTACTCCGGCGAAATACATCGTTTTATCAACAATCGCGCGGGCCGGAGATTCTCATAGGTTTTTTGTATGACGGAACTGAATTTAAAAATTCCTGAACTTTGAGGGAATTACAGAGAAAATCTAGATTTACTGAATTATTTTTAATAAACGCTCTTGGTTCTTGATCTTATTTACTCTGAGATTGTGGAAAGATTTTAATTAAATGTGTTTGTAATGGGTGCAGTTAACATAACGGCGAAGGCACTGTCGAGCGTTTTACTTAAAATTACAGTAGATATTTCATATATAATGTAAAAGATTAGAGTTTAAGAATTTACGTCACTGAAAACCTTAGACACTTTCGTAACTTTCTGTTAAGAAGTTGCAGATAAATTATGTGTTGTATTGCTCACGTTAGCATACTGCGAAGTGACATTTAGCGCCTTATTTGAGACTGCCCCCTTAAATTAAAATACTTTAAATATTGATACAAACCTGTGTTGTATTGTCCTATCCTTGTTCTCCTCTTGTTGTAGGTGTTATCCAACTACTCGGTGTCCGACGCAGTGGCCACCTACTATCTGTACATGAAGTATGTGCACCCATTCATCTTCGCCCTCTGCACTATTATTCCCCAGGAACCCGATGAGGCAAGAACAATTCTATTTACAGTTAAAAATCTTTGCAAAGTAATTGTTATATCTACTTGGCTTTGGCTGTTTCCCACCAAGGGCTTGAGATACACATTCCATAAAAACCATCAGATTTGGTACGGTAAATCTGCCAGCTCTAAGCCCATATTGAGAGAACTGAGCATTACTATTGGTCCACATAACTGAACAAAACTACTCAAATGGGAAATCCTTTTGATAGTCCCCGAGACAGATATTGCATTTCCATATGACTATATTCTTTAAAACAGAGTCGTGCACGAAATCTGTGCTCATTGATACCTTTGGCAGCGGTCCACAGCTGAGAGATGAACCAAATATTTGTACGGTGTTAACATTTGCCACATGAGAATGAATCAATTTTACAACCCATTCTTGTACTCGACTGTGGAATGATATTTACCCCCATTTTGCATGGATACCTTAAAGAACTAGTTCACACCTTCCTTTCGCTCCATACAACATCCGCAAAGATGACATATGGAGTTAAGAGCCTCCTGTGTGAAGTTTGTGACCAAAGATTTATCTCTGTTTGTATGTGGCGTAATTTTAGAGAGATTCTGTTGCAGGTGCTGAGGAAAGGGTCGGGAACCCTGTGCGAGTCACTGCTGATGGTGGAAGCCTTCCACGCCAACATCGTGTTTCCCAACAAGCAGCTGGAGGAGCTCAACAAGCTCACCCCCGACGGCCACCTGCTGGAGCACGAGACCTACGTGGGCGGACACGTGGAGGCCCTGGAGTCAGGTAAATCACTTCTAACACACATATTTAACAAACAGCTGGTGGAACTCAACAATAATAAAAAATCAGGAATTAATCGAAAAAAGTGCCATTCAATGTGGTCTCATGGCAAAAAAACTAGAATATATAACAACATCGAAATATGAAAAACTGGAAGAGATTTTAAAAGAGTGGTTCGTCAGTGCGCGGGAAAGCAATGTTCCCATCGGCGGTCCAATCATTCGAGAAAAGGCGCTACACATCGCCAATCGAATATTGAAGGGTTTACTGCATTAAATGGATGGATAGATCGGTTTTAAAAGAGGCATAATGTGGTCTACAGATCAGTTTGCGGGGAATCACAAAGTGTTGATTTGGATATTGCTGAAGATTGGAAGCAGACAGATGTTCCTACATTGATTGCCGACTATGCTCCCAGAGATATTTTCAATGCGGATGAGACTGGGCTGTTCTTTAGCGTACTACCGTGTAAGACATTCTGCTTCAAGAGGGAGGCCTGTCACGGGGGAAAGTTAAGTAAGATGAGGCTCACTGTTCTTTTGATTACCAATTCAGATGGCAGTGAGAAACTTCCGCCATTAGTAATTGGGAAGTCTGAAAAACCCCGCTGCTTTAAAAATGTGAGGTCATTGCCAACAAAATACGCAGCTAACAAAAAGGCATGGATGACTTCAACCCTATTCGAAAAGCAGCTTACTGCATTAGACGCTTCGATGGGAGTAAAGAATCGAAAAATATTGTTATTCCTTGATAGGTGCCCTGCTCACCCCACGAACCTGACACTGAGGAACGTTAATTTGGTATTTTTTCCACCTAACTGTACGAGTGAACTGCAACCCCTTGATTTAGGGATAATCGGTGCATTTAAGCACCACTACCGAAGAAACTTGATAAATAAGTTATTGTCTGAATTGGAACGAGGTGCGGACCCCCAAAAATTTAAGGTCTCTATTTTAGATGCAATGCATTACATTGTTAAGGGATGGGGTGAAATCACAGAGATAACTATAAAAAATTGTTTCCGGAAAGCTGGCATCAACAAGGATCAGGAGGTAGCGGTGGAAGGAAATACAGAGTACAATATTATCGACAGGTGGGAAAGGAATTCAGATCAACCCTTGGAGGACTATATAAACCTTGACTCCAACGTGATGACATCAGACTTGGTGGAAGTTGATGACATTGTGGATCATATTATAGTACCAGATCCCAACAAAAGAAGAAGCAACCAAGTACATTGAGGGTCTTAAAACCTATTTTTCGAGCATTGGTGGCGTTCTAAACGAAACTTTTAAATGTATATATACAATTGAAAAAGAATTAGAGAAAAAAAAAAATTAAACAAACTAATCTACCTACATGATTTTTTTTTTTATAAAAATAAAATATGTATTGTTTTTTCAACCAAAAAAATTAACAAAGATTATTTTTAAAAAAGAAGTTGTTTTTTTCATTTCCCCTGATTTACATTTTCCCTCCATTTAAGTTTTTTTTTTTCAGTCCCTTGAAAACGTAAAATAGCGGTTTTACTGTATTTGTATTTTTTTCTATTTATACTTAAATGTCAAAATTATAAAGATTTTTTTAAAGTATTCATTTAATAAACATTTATGCTTTCTAGGTGTATTTCGGGCGGACATACCTTGTAGATTCAAATTGGTGCCGGAAATGTTTGACAAATTAATGGAGTCCATTCCTAAAGTGATGAGACACGCCATCGAAGTGGAAGAGAATGTTCCCTTGGAGTTGGTGACCAACTTTGAAGAAATCTGCGCTCAGATTAAACAGAAACTGCAAACTCTTAGAGATCATCCCAACCGGCTCGAGAACCCCATCATCTACCACTTAGATGTGGGTGCTATGTACCCAAACATCATATTGACTAACAGGTACATATTTACTTATGTATATACACCACCAGACAGGTGATGCCGTGTGAGTGGCATTAATATCTAAATACTTGCAGGTTGCAGCCATCCGCCATGGTGAACTCCAGCATGTGCGCCGTCTGCGACCTCAACAGACCCGGAGCCACCTGCCAGCGGGACATGGAGTGGGTCTGGAGAGGAGACTACTGTAAGAACCATCGCCCAATCGACGAATACAATGATTCCCATCATCTACCCAGTATCTACAGTTGACTTATCTGATTTCTAGCTCCTGCCAGTCGCAGCGAGTACCAGAGAATCCAGCAGCAGTTGGAGACGGAGAAGTTCCCCGCCCTCTTCCCCGGGGGGCCGCCCCGCGCCTTCCACGCCCTACCCAAGGAGGACCAGGTCTCGACCGACTCACTTCCTCCTTGTTCTACCATACATTCAACATACATGTAAACTGTAACATTGACAACTCTATTGTATCTTCCATTGCAAAGTTACTTATTCTAATAATATTCATATTTCAGGCCGCTTATGAAAAGAAACGCTTAGCTGATTATTGCCGGATCGCCTACAGGAAAACTAAGATCACCAGAGAAGAAGTCAAAACTACCACTATTTGTCAAAAGGAGAACTCTTTCTATGTGGACACTGTCAGAGCGTTCAGGTACACTATTCTAATGTGTTAGCAATCTACTAATTTAGTGGTAAATTGTAGAATAATGAGAGAAACAATATAGGTACGGTACGTGTTATATATATTTAGTACAACATATTTCTACTTCAAGAACGTGGTTCCGTTCATAGTACAGACCGTCTCGTCCCCATCCCCATCCCCGTGTATTTGAGCTTTATAACTTTATTCTCATGTATGTTGTTGTTGGTATACAGAGACCGACGCTACGAGTACAAGGCGCTAAACAAACAGGCCAAACAGAAGGTGGGGGAGGCGCTGGCCACAGGAGACGCCGGCGAGATCAAGCTGGCCAAAAGCTGCGAGGTGCTCTACGACTCCCTGCAGCTGGCGCACAAGTGCATTCTCAACTCCTTCTACGGATACGTCATGAGGAGAGGGTGAGTCTCTTATCATTATATGTAATCTATATGCTTCCCTATATTTGATGATGATTCATCACAAGTATGTAACTCCTCAGGGCGCGCTGGCACAGTATGGAGATGGCGGGCATCGTATGCTACACGGGGGCGCACATCATCATGAAGGCGCGGGAGATCATCGAGCAGGTGGGGCGGCCGCTGGAGCTGGACACCGACGGCATCTGGTGCGTGCTGCCTGCCTCCTTCCCCGAGACCTTCGCTATCACCACCACCCATGACAAGAAGAAGAAGATCATCATCTCTTACCCTAATGCCGTCTTGAATTCCATGGTCAAGGTAATTCACATTTCAT
This sequence comes from Halesus radiatus, assembly GCA_022606495.2. Lineage (NCBI taxonomy): Eukaryota > Metazoa > Arthropoda > Insecta > Trichoptera > Limnephilidae > Halesus > Halesus radiatus. The sequence goes on from JAHDVE020007088.1 coordinate 17,734, forward strand.
ATCCAAATACTGAAGCACGGTGATGAAGCTCAACCCGCATCCAATAATAACTGACTCAGGTTTGTATTTAATTAACAATATTAAAATGATTTAGTACTTCTTGCAGATCAAAACCCTTTTGTGTTGTATATTTTTTACATCATTGTTTTGACATTTTTTGGGTTACTGCTAGTTCTCCCCGGAAACTGGTCATAGCATAATGTTTCCAGAGCAATATTAGAGACACTTGTACCTATACCCCGTGATAGCCATGATTTATTTATTTACATCCATTACAGGCTTTTACAATGATATTTACAAATAATATTGAAAGGGTACAGATAATATAAAAAGAAACGACATTATTTGACACTTTTATCCAGAGTTAAATACAGTAAAACCCCTATTTTACGTTTTTCAAGGGACTGAAAAAAAAAAACTTAAATGGAGGGAAAATGTAAATCGGGGGAAATGAAAAAAAACAACTTTTTTAAAAAAATAATCTTTGTTAATTTTTTTGGTTGAAAAAACAATACATATTTTATTTTTATAAAAAAAAATCATGTAGGTAGATTAGTTGAGTATTGAAAAAATATTTCATATATTATTAAAAAAATCATGTAGATTAGTTTGTTTAATTTTTTTTTCTCTAATTCTTTTTCGATTGTATATATGTATACATTTAAAAGTTTCGTTTTGAACTCCACAAATGTGACAACTGCGCCGGCGCATTGTCATGTGCGCGTCCAATCACGGCACAGATAGCTAAAATTGAAAGTGGGCTGCCAATCACGGCGTTTCGCGCTGTACGGCCGACAAATCACGGCACGACAGATAAACATGTGTCTTCTGCGCCGACTCATTGTCAAGGGCGCGTAAATCACACATTTTGAATATTTTCAACGTAAATTGCGGGAAAAAACGTAAAAATCAGGTAATAAATTTACCAAAATACATCAGGACTGAAATAATAACACGTAATTGGCGGGAAAACGTTAAATACGGGTTTCACTGTAGTTTCAAATAACCTAGCTCTACTCGATGAAAAAAACTGTACTAATGCACGCTTATACTGTAACATTGATGTACCAAATATATCAAGAACATTGAAGTATTTGTTCCCCAGATGTTGAATCCGTCACATGGGGGAATAATATTGCGACTCTGAAGTTGAATTGTCACAATAAAATGGTAGGTACTATCTTGTCCTACCAGGTACATGAAAAGCAATAAAATATAGCAGTTCAGGGTATAAAACATTGAATTAACAATCTTAAACAAACATGTTAAATCTCAAATAATTCTACCTTCAGATAATTTTTTTAAATTTACGGAATAAAGTAGATAATCGTAGTCTATGCATTCTCTGGAAATACCCATTCTAAAATTTACATATTTTAAGAATTTACATTGGATTCTTTCAATAGAGTGTTAATGAACTTCATAATTCAGAGACCAAACTGTGGGATTGTATGTGATATGACTTCTCACTAATGTTTTTTATAGTATCGATATTATTAAAGTAACTTGATACTCTTCAAATAAAACCCAACATTTTCGAAGCTTTATTAGATATGGTTTCTATATGCTTAATAAAATTAAAACTTATATAATATGTTATGTATCACTGCTGTCGTTTCCCGTTGGTTGGGTGTTGTTAAAACCTAATTGAATTGTATATTTCTTCTAGGACTCGTTTACTAATGATCAATACCACGAGCTCGATGACCCGGTCACCATGAAGTATTCCCAAAGAGCTGAGAATTCTATTTTCTTCGAAGTTGACGGGCCATATTTGGGAATGGTTCTCCCCGCTTCCAAGGAAGAGGGGAAAAGGCTCAAGAAGCGATACGCCGTATTTAACTTCGACGGGACTCTGGCGGAACTGAAGGGCTTTGAAGTAAAACGCAGGGGGGAACTTCAGCTCATCAAAATATTCCAGTCATCCGTGTTCGACGCTTTCCTCAAGGGAGACACTCTGGAGACGTGCTACGCCGCCGTGGCCAAGATAGCGGACTACTGGCTGGACGTGCTGTACAGCAAAGGCACCAATATGCCGGACTCGGAGTTGTTTGAATTGATTTCCGAGAATCGCTCCATGTCCAAGAAGCTGGAAGAGTACGGCGGTCAAAAGTCTACGTCCATTTCCACCGCCAAGCGATTGGCGGAGTTTCTGGGAGATCAGATGGTAAAGGATGCCGGCTTGGCCTGCAAGTTCATCATCTCGCGGAAACCCGACGGAGCTCCCGTCACCGAGAGGGCCATTCCTCTGGCCATCTTCCAGACCGGCGCTAGCGTGAAGAGGCACCACTTGCGGCGCTGGATGAAGGATAACTCCATATCCGACGACATCGACATTCGGGACGTATTGGACTGGGGCTACTACATCGAGCGGCTGAGTGGAACTATCCAGAAGATCATCACCATTCCGGCTGCCATGCAGGGGGTATGTCTCACTTCCATTTGCTTGTATTACACACAACTATAGGAATCTCGAATACAACAGACTTTGACTGTTAACATTTGTTTGCTCAGCTCGCCAACCCGGTAGAGAGGGTGAAGCACCCCGACTGGCTGCACAGGAAGATGCTGGAGAAGAATGACGTGTTCAAGCAGAGGAAAATCAATGAGATGTTCGTCACTAACTCTGGACTCCCGCAACCTTCCAACTCCGAGATGCCCGACGAGGAGGGCCTTGTATGTTTTTGTTATTATTTCCTCTTTTTACACATGCCATAAAATAACCCCTCGACTCTCCAAGACTTTCTTGTCATGTGAATTATTGTTCACTTCATTTAGCTTTTTATTTGACACTTATATCTTACAATACATCCATAAAAAATAGTTACATAGTATTTTGTTAATTTTAGATGGGGGATATCGAGGACATTGGCACAGCCAAGAAGCTGACTACTGGTATAATAAAGCCCATGGTGACCATTATGAAAAGGAAGAGGGAGACCACTGCGCAGGAGGAGATCACCAAGCATTCCTCGTGGAGAGAGGCACTGGGACCGCCACCACCATTTGGAAATACTAAGGCACGTAACAACAGTACGGCAGATAACGCACTCAACAGCAAACACTCTATCCTATTAACTCCACACTTACTAAAGTTAAGAGGAAGAGAGGTTTTCAATATTAATGACACTTGACTAAAGTCGTACGGCACCATTTTAAAACTATGTATTGTAAAAATTACCTTTAGGAATCTATAAGTAGTTAAATATTACTAATATTGTTTTGATATTTAATATAAATGCAATACTACTGTAACCGCCACTAACTGCAATACTTTTTGTGCACCGTTCCACAAGGTTTTTTTTCTGCATCGATATATCTGGGTCCCGTGACTACCATGAAAAATAAGACCTGTATGACATTTGAAAAACTCGTTTTGTCAATATTACGTTTTTTAATTGATATACAGTATAACCTCGTTTTTACGAATTCACGTTTTCCTGGTAATTGCGTGTAATTTTTTCAGTCCCGAGGTATTTCAGTACATTTAATTCCCGCATTTACGTTTTCCTTTCCCGCAATTTATGTCAGTATTATTCAAAATATGCGAGTTAAGCGCGCTTGACAATGATCGAGTCGTGATATTCGAACGGCGTAAGGTGATTGGAGGGAAAACTCCGTGTCTTAAGAACGGCGCACGGTGATTGGTCGGCGAGCGACACTATGATTGTGTTTTGTATACACTCCGTCTGTCATCAGTCTTACGAGTTACAAGTTCGCAGTTTATTTATTTCATGTTGCTTTCGGTTCGATTATTATTCATTTTTACGTCCTCATTCTTTCAAACACATAATGTGTAACCAAAGGAAAGCTTTGTCAGTGCAAGAGAAAAGGAACATTTTAGAAAAAACACATTGGCTCACGCGTTTTGCTGGCCTGAAATTTAGGAATACCCATTACTACTTGGCAACAATCATCAAAAACCCTGAATCTATTGAAAAAAGTGCTATTCAATGTGGACCCGGGGTGAAAAAACGTATTTATATCAAAGCGTCGAAGTACGAAAAAATGGAGGAGATTTTAAAAGAATGGTTCGTCAGTACGCGGGTCATTCGTGAAAAAGCACGGCGCATCTCGAATTTACTAAATATTGAAGGATTTACTGCATCAAATGGATGGATAGATCTTTTTAAGGAGAGGCACAATGTGGTCTACAGATCAATTTGTGGAGAATCACAAAGTATTGATTTGGACATTGCTGAAGATTGGAAGCAAACAGATGTGCCTACATTAATTGCAGACTACGCTCCCAGAGATATTTTCAATGCCGATGAGACTGGGCTGTTATTCAACGTTCTACCTTGTAAGACTTTCAGCTTCAAGGGTGAAGCCTGTCATGGAGGAAAATTAAGCTGGGTTCGTCTCACTGTTCTCTTGATTACAAATTCAGATATCAGTGAGAAGCTTCCTCCGTTAGTGATTGGGAAGTCTGCAAAACCCCCCCTGCTTCAAAAATGTCAGGACATTGCCGACAAAATATGCAGCCAATAAAAAAGCCTGGATGACATCAATCTTATTTGAAAAGCAGCTTACTGCATTGGAGTAAAACATCTAAAAATATTGCTATTCCTCGATAGGTGCCCAGCTCACCCCACAAACTTGACTTTGAGGAATATTCAGTTAGCATTTTTTCCTCCTAACTGTACAAGTGAACTGCAACCCCTGGAGTTAGGAATAATTCGGGCATTCAGGCACTACTATAGAAGAAACTTGGTACAGAAGTTATTGTGTCAGTTAGAACGAGATGAGGACACCAACAAATTTAAGATGTCCATTTTAGATGCAATGCATTATACCGTTAAGGCATGGGGGTGAAATAACCGACTCTACCATCAAGAATTGTTTCCGGAAAGCTACAAGGAGCAGGATGAAGACGTACCCAGTACCCAAGAAAATATCCAGTGTGATGTTATAGAAGGCTGGGAAAGGATTTCAGACCAACCCCTGGAGGATTATGTAAACCTTGACTCCAATGTTATGTATGACATCAGACTTTGGTGGAAGTTGATGACATTGTTGACAGTCATTTAACACCAGCAGACCTTTCTGCTGAAGAACTGTCCAATGAAGAAGAGGTTGATATTCCAACAAAAGAAGAAACAATGAGGTTCATCGAGGGTTTCAAAACCTACTTTTCAAGCATTGGTGATATCCAAGATGACACTTTTAAATGTTTATATAGTCTTGAAAGAGAATTACATAACAAAAAAACAAAAATGCAACAAACATGATTATTTTAATAAAAAAAAATGAAAAATTCAATAAATATTTAAATTGAATGTTGTTTTTAATAAAACGTTATTTTTCCAAGAACATTAAATTTAAATGATCTTTTTTTCAATACCCCCCTTTTACATTTTCCCTCCAATTAGATGTTTTTTTTACAGTCCCTTAAAAAACGTAAAATAGGGGTTATACTGTATATCTTACAGTATTACTACCCGACAGTCCCAGACAGAATCATCGTTAAACACTTGAATAGTGGAGATAGTAATTTTTCCTCACACGCAATTCAATTTGTACCACGATGAACATACTGTATCCTTTTTCACTTGGGTTCTTGTTACAACGCGAGGGTGTTGCAATCAATAACTTTTGCTCATTCATAACATTTTTCGGTTTTGGCGCGCTTGCTGGGCTGAATTTACTACCTCCTTTTTGGCACGTGTGTCAAAACTGAACTGCTTTCTCGCGGCGCTACGGACGCCAGCCTCTAGAAACTAACTAATCCAATAGTGGTATATCTATGGTCGAGGTGTTCCATCGCTAAAAATGCTAAACATGACGCTAATTTATAACAGTCACTTTGCGATCTACAATACCAAAGAACATAAATAATACTTTTTGTTTGTTTGCATTGTATTAACTTCTTTGGAGTGTTTTGAGAATATATGACCCGATAGTGGATGGTAGAAGAAACGTATGTAAAACTTACTACCCTTTTTTGACATTTGTCAATACTTGTCAGCACGCTCAGCTGACCGCCCGCCTGTTAACACTCACACACTTACGCATAGATAAAGACAAAGGCTTAATAGTGTGAGTGATAAATCTGCGTTGTCTCTACTATCTACTCATGTGGCGGTGTACCTAATATTGACACTGTCGTTTTTTAATTAAATATGCAAAACGAAATTTGTTGAAATATACTAACAGTACAGACCACTGTTTTCATCCGTAAACTGTCCGAACGTCCTTTACTTAAGTTCCCATCAAATATTTCCAGATGGGACAGTTAGGACTGGGGCCCACATTTAATGGGCGAAGCCCATCTAAAAGCTGCCCTAGTATAATCCTCTGTTTTTTTATGTTTGGAGCTTACAATAACATTCAATTTAAAAAAGCGACACATTCACTTACACGGACATATTCACATTACACATTCAATTGGTGCTTGCAGTATTTTTTGGGTTTGCATTTAGGTGGTTACTATATTTTATTTGTTTGCTTTGTAATAACACTTGTGGTTAACTTACTACTTGTCAGTACTTTTTAGAATAAGCTAGTTTGTTTACTACAATACTCATTGTATTTGTGTTCTTAACCAATGTCTAAAAGAAGCTTTTTGTTTTATTTAATCATTATAATGAGGATTATTCAACAATCATTACTTCTGTGCTATAATTTGTACTGTTAACATTTTAAAAGTTTCAAATAAATGTTGTCATTACACTTACATTGTTTTCATTTCATACACATTAGATTTTTTCTTAGTAAACCAAGCAATTGCAGTTAAATGCGATTTTTAGTTCTGATACATTTAGCGGTGTGCTTTTACAACAATTTTGGCCTACACAAAAAAAAAGTCCACAGCTGTAAGCTCCAAAATCATTATCCTTCTTCAATTGAAATTTTATTACGTATTTCCAATTGATAGAGATATTTTTTTTAGCCAAGCGTTTCAAAAATGGCATTTCTATAAGCACTGGTTTAAAAGTTACGATTTTTTTTCTAAATTCTGGAAAGTATTTTGACTGGTGTAAATTTGATTTTTGGCTGTTACAGCAGTATTGCTTTCCTGTGATGACATGTTTCATTATGGACCGCTATGCATTTAAAAAATCTTAGCTAACTAATTAACTATCACACCCTTTCCCCGACTAACCGGTAAACTCTTGGTACGCACTCCTTGCTTCATTCGCGTTCATACATACTCTTCTGTTATTCTGACTCTTGAGATGGCCCGACTCAAGTATTTGGTTCCCCGGCATCTTCTTCCATTCGCGTCATATATTCTCGTTACACTCTTTTCACCGTTCATCCGCCCTTAATCTTACTCATTACGCTCCCATCATCCTTGCATTGTTTGTGAATCTCAATATTTTTTACACAGTTTTAGCACACAATACATCTCATTTGTACAGCATTCTGTCCACTTTCATCCTTCCTCTGCCAGTTCTCCATCAAATCATAAAAACTGTTTTAAACATTTTTGGTGTTGTTTCATTATAGGAAGAACGAATCGCCTGGATTGTCTTCCAGAAAAAGAAGTGGGCTTGGCAAGCGGCCCAGAGAGGGGTCGGTTCCAGAAGGAAGAAAGGTCAGTTGCATAATTAATAACCATCCAATATACCTCTCGGAGACTTCCACTTATTAATTTACTCACAATACCCACGCATGTTCAAAGGGTCCCTTTCTTAAGCCTTTTCATCACAATTACATTGGTTAACTGCTCTTTCAAAAATCATGATTTTGAACCTATTTACATTCCACCACAAATCATTCTGTTTACATAGTTCAGATCGATAGTCCCAACGAGCAATAATGTCAGATCTGCAAATTGCTAGTTTTACAGCAAAGCCGTTTAAAGTCTTTTTCTGCATTTTTACTGTTTCTGAGATCGAGAAATGCTGTTGTTTTAATATTTTGCATTAACTCGCATTAATTTATTTGTAAAAATATGCTATGACAGCTTATTACATCATTCTTGTAGTTTTTGAGAAAAATCACTTCCAGCATTTTTTCACGGACAAAGAACTGGTGAATGTTTGAATCCATAGGATGTAAACATCCGACTTTATTCTTTGGAAATCAAAAATAAATCTTTGTCAGATATAAGGCCATAAGACTATTAATTTATTTATTTTTATTACCAAAAAAATTATTTTATTGAGATTTTTTTAGAAATCTTTATATTATAAAGACATCTCTATTTGTAATTCATATGTTTGGAACTACTCATAAATAAGAATTCAGTATTAAATAAAAGCTGTAGAAAAAATACAATATTTTTATTTGATTTAAATTATTATTCTGAATCACCATCATTAAAACAAATCTTTCAATATGTTATGATCTTATAAAACACATGTTATTGTTCAGGAATAATTTCTGAATTACAAAGGTTGAGAAGGTCGTTGTATTTGTCCTTTTGAATCGGCAAAGGGGCAAAACAAATGCCTTATGGAGATCCATATCAACAGAATGAAAATGCCTTGTGGCATTACGAACAATTATAATCAAAACCTAAGGTCGTATTTGTATTCCAGCTGATTGGAATGTTCTCCTGAGGTGCGAACTTGTTTGACATGGTTTCGTTTTATTTTTTGTCCGATTTTTATTCCTCAGAAGGCGTTTAAAATCAAAAATGTTATCTTGCGACATATCTCGAACTTCGTATGGGTCCTCGTCAGTTTTGACCCATCATACCAGAACCTTCCATTCTTCTGAACTATAAATTATCCTAGGAGCACTTGCTCTTTCTTGCTTTAATTACTGCGTGCACACTATCCCTTGGTTCCACATATAGCAGATTCCATGTCTCACTGCCATATCATGCCTGGCCAAATTATAATTGGTCAGTTTCCTTTTCTAATAAAAATTACTCGCCTTACGATGAAGACATGTTAAAACATTTTTATAGTCAAAAGTTGCACATATGATTGTACCATTGGAAGCGATGGCTTCAGTTTTGTCAATATTTTTCAGATTTCAGGCAAACTATTTTTTCTCACCATGCAGAATGATAGTTTCTTTCTGTTCATCAGATGAATGTAAAATGTTTTTTAATACATGGCATTGGTTACGTTGATTTTTTTTGGGTATGTGGAAACCTAAATTGAATTTCTCATTGACAATATTAGTTATTAGTTCTTATTTCGCTTTTTTTGTATATTTGTCCATTCACAATATAATTTGAACATCTGAGTAATGCTGAGACTACCGTCTAAATACGGCATTGTCGAATTCTTTCTAGTATAATGTGATTCGACTGGTACAAATGAGTGAACATGATCACACACACTTTTCACCGCATCTTCGAGAATATCTTTTTAATGATTTTTGGGGCACCCTCTGTTATCTTGCTACACATCATGCATTGATCCATCATATTTCTTCCATACTGCTGTTACTATTCTTTCTCCCACAGGAAGACTATTTAAAAATAATGTTTTACAGACATTCGTCTCATCGAATTCCAATGACATCGATCTTTATGGCAGAAATATTCATATGTATACTGGCGGATGTGCTTTGACTCATTATCGAGTGCAGTGCATTTCTTTTCTCTTGTTATATATTTAACCACAAAGCTCCATTGCAGCTGCTTATCACCAAATTTCCAAAAAAATTGTAATATTTCCACCCTTTCTGTATTTGAAAAGTTTCTGCTACAGTTGAGCTTACAGTAGCAAGGTGGGCCAAGTACTTTCTATATTTGAAAAGTTTCTGCTACAGTTGAGCTTACAGGAGCAAGGTGGGCCAAGTACTTTCTATATTTGAAAAGTTTCTGCTACAGTTGAGCTTACACAGGAGCAAGGTGGGCCAAGTACTTTCTATATTTGAAAAGTTTCTGCTACAGTTGAGCTTACAGGAGCAAGGTGGACCAACTACTTTTTCATCGGCACATTTTCCACGTTCGGTGAAGTACTTGCCTAAGTTTTTCAGACATTTTCGTTTGACGTCTGCCCATTCTGTTTGATGACGGCGGAGCTTTTTCCCTTGGTCACGTTTTGGTGATCTCGACATCCTCGTGCAATTATTCGAAGCTGGAGATGATACGTTCCAAGAACAGCTTTGAGAAGAATTTATTGGCATAATTTGAACCTCTTCGTGCATGACTCAAAAGTTGTCATCGCATAATTTGTGGCCATTCACTGGGAATGGCAATGGAGTTTTCTCGAATTCCAGCAATTGCGGCTCTTGGTTTATTCCGTTAGACTCTTGAGAAGGTCCTCTGTGCTAAGAAACAGAAAGTGATGTATCGGGAACATCTAAAAATAACAACACTTATGTTTTAATCCTAATATTTAAATAACTTCAGAAAATTTTCTTTCAACGTCAAGTTGTTTCAGATAATATTCATGTTTTGATTATTTACCTGGTTACCGAGCAAGCAGCGATGAAGAATCATCACTGCTTGCTCGTCCAAGTCATTTCTGCATTCAGGTCTGCTGGTGGCGACCAATTCATGTCTGCACTCTGACATACGCACCCCGTGGGCTGTCGGATTCAGGAGCGCCTAAAATCAAAACATATATTAATATCAATGTACTAACCACAAATCAACGTCACTTCATATAAAATTAAAAACCTTCTCATTCAAAAATACCCGTACCTGTTTTATTGTCGAATCAGTCTGACAGACGGATTGTGAACTACTAATAGATCCTGCATCATGTCTCCGAACTCCTCTTGCAATTTGAGCAAGTCCTTCAGGAAGGGATGATTCAGGAAAATCTGAAAAGTTTTAAAAATAAAAATAGTGACATATTTCCGATCGTCGATTTGTGCTGAAAAACAATGTCGGTTGTACGTTTATGCCAATGTCATCCACACAGCATCCTCAAAGATGATATAGGCCTTGAGGGAAATTATTTCCCTCAGGGCCTCCTTGTGTGGAGTTATTGTAAAAAATGTGTTTTGCGGATAGTAAGTCCAACCTATCTTGTTTGTTTCAATTACTTTTAAAATAATAAAGATACTAAAATTTCGAAAATACAGACATTGAAATCTTCATATGGAAATTTAAATAAGCCAATAAACAATTTTTAGCAGATTGTTCTTCAGGAGCGTCAAGATGTTTGTAAAGATATGAGGTTATGAAATGAAGTGTTTGCTCGGTAACTGCAGGTAAGAAGGGCATCAGCCGGCCGGGGAACGAAGACGAGTGCCTGGCGCCGGTGCGTGCCGTGGGGCCAGCAGCCACGCTCGGGGGCTTCCTCAAGAGGGCGCAGCGCACTCTACTGGACACTCCCTGGCAGATTATACAGGTACATGATATTATATGTCTCTTCTGTGATTGTACGCACTTTTACAATATTTTATCACGTGGGTCAAAAGATAGTCGCTAAATTGTAAGTAACATTTAAAATGTCAATAGTCAATGCAGCATCGTTGAGTACTTGAATCCCGATGCTGATTGGCGTGTTCTGAAAAGTGGAAGTTCTCACTTTCGGAGCATAAAAGAGTACATGGGATCTCCAAAGAGTATACTTGTTAGGAAGGTATAAGTGTACCTCTTTCAATACAGGTGTATTACGTATGGGTTCCAGAGATTAACTTGAAAAAATGATTACATAAAAATATTTTTTAACGTCTTTCTGAGGTGTTGATATCCAGAATTCAAGGATGGATATAGAAATCGATAAAACATATGTATATTCTCTCTTATAAAGGGAATGCACACATTTTTTCTATTTCGAGAATATGGTTCTGTTCTGAAGTTCTGCGATCTTATGTTGAATGCATTTGTAGTAGTGTGTACCCTCGTTCTCCTATGACCCTCAGCTGTACGAGACGAGTGAACCGGGCCTGTTCAAGTTGTGGGCCCTGGTGGGCGCGGAGCTACACCAGGTGAAGCTGCGGGTCCCGCGCGTATTCTACGTCAACCAGCGCACCTGCCGCCCCACGGACAGCGGGGCCCTCTGGCGCCGCTGCAACCGCCTGCTGCCGCGCGCCCGACCTGTGCACCACCTCTACCAATACACTGTGGCTGAGGAGGTGTTCCGCCAGCATCAAGAGTGAGACCATCATACTATCTCGATCCTTATTCCCACGTTGGACTGTATTAGTATTAATTGATTTGGAAAACAGCAATATGTATTGTGCTGCGTGTTTTGCAGGGAGCTGATGGCGGAACTGTCCGCTCCCGAGATCGAAGGCATCTACGAGACTCAGGTCAGCTTGGACTTCCGAGCTCTGGTACAACTGGGCTGTATTTGCACAGTGGATAAAAATGAGGCCAGAAAGTAAGTAATCTAATTTCGTGAATATTGAAAATTAACTGGCATTAATTATTCATTAGTCAATGAACCCATTTGTTTGCATTTTATCATTCCAGGTTGATTTCCAACGGATTTACCAATATGGACAACTTCACTCTGAATCAGCTTCAGTTCAAGAGTGTTGCGTATCAACCCTATCTGCCAAAAACTGTAAGTTTTCCCTCATCAGATAATTCCTGGAATATGTTCCTAATCAGGATAAAACCTAAAGCTGTGCTGTACCAGATTTTATTTTATATCTGATTTGTTTGATTATTGTGAAATTATATATGAGCACAACAGCAGAATGCTGCCCAATCGTTAAATATTAAAATGCTAAGGTTTTTCAAGGCACAGGAAAAAACAATTCTTAAGAGTAGTAATGTGATCTGTTTGACTGTACCTTTTCAGAACTCAGTGCCCCCTTTGCGCCACGTTTTCCTGTACCAGCACCACTGCGGCGCCTCGTCGCGCGCCATGTGGGCACTCTGCCTTGGGCCCACTCGGCGTGCACACATCTTCATCCTGGACTCCGTACGCTCCAACCAGATGCCCAACATGAACTCCCTCTACAAGGCTGAGCGCCTGGCTAAGTAAGGATATACTTCCTTCCTACATTCTGTAGCACCCATTGCCGATAAGTTGCTTTCAACATTTGGAGTGTTTCAGCTTCCCCTTTTAAAGACACTATGTTCATCGTACTCTCATTGAATAGGCTTGTAATAACTGTCATTGTTACCCAACAGTAAGTTAATGATTATTTCAGAATTAACAGTGGCACTGATGAAGGCCAGCTGCCGCCTGCCGATATGACTTTCGAGGTGCGTTGCGAGGTGGAACCGAAGCAGGTGTACCGGCTGATCCAGCGTGCGCTGCAGGACTACCGCGAAGAGAACAAGGGCCCCACGATGTGTGCCGTGCAGTCCGCCCTGCCGCTGCCCGCCCTGCAGACTCTCATGCCGGGTGAGTCATGTTACCCTCATTTCATCTTTAGTTCGTTGCGAGGTGGAGTTGAAGCCACACTGCCGTGTCGGATGAGATAAATTAAAAATGGTTTTGATAGTTGTGATGGTGGTTTTGTTTTAGGGCTGTGTGAGTTTCCGCTGGTTCCCATCCACGTGCGTGACGTGGAGACGCTGTACGGCGCACTGGACTGGCAGCGGCTCGGCGCACGCTCTTTGGTGCGCCACTACCTCAGTGTCGACGCCTTCATCGAGCTCTCCACTGAACAGTGCAGGTACGTTGTGTGACCTGACATCATTTCACACTTTCATTCTATGTTAAATGGTAGTAAGGACTTTTGTGTTTATTTACTGTAAGAACTCACTGACGAAATTTATAACAAACTTAACATTATGTCAATAAAACAATTATACTCTAAAACAATACTACTTTACATTCATAAATACAAAAAAAAAAGAAATAACAATCACACATATTAGAAACATTAGATCTCAGAGTCAAAAACACATACTAAAACTTCTTATTTTATGGTACTAAACTCTGCAACAAAATCACAACAACAATAATAAATTTAAAAATCAAATAAAACACTGGATATACGTTACATAGAAAATATATTAACACCAAATACAGACTAAAACCGAAACCACTCAACTCCACTTAAAACACCTCACCTTACAATTATTTTTATTTTTTTCATCAAGCACATCATTTAATTATAATGTAATTTAATATTTTGTAAATGAAATCCTCGGCACGGGAAACCCAGTGAGGATATCATTATTTGTTATTTTGTTATAAAAAAAAGAAGATATTAAAACATTTTTATTATTATTTATGATTGATTTCAGATACTTCCACGTCCCATTGGGAAACATGCCGGCGGACCCCACTTTGTTTGGAGCGGATCTCTTTTTTGCACGCAATCTCGTCAAGCACAACTTCGTCCTGTGGTGCTCCAACATGGACAGGCCAGATCTCGGCGGCAGGGAAACTGATGATAATATGTACGTTATTCTGCAACTACGGATGAATATGCTGTAAATGTGATGTTGACCTTCTGACTAAAGCGATTAATGGCTGTTTATATGTTTGCTGTCAGGCTGGTGAGTGAGAGCGAGGAGTTGGGTGCCTGCAGCCAGAGCACTCCGGGAGCCTACCCGGGTGTTTGTGTGGAGCTGGAGACCGAGTCCCTGGCGGTGTGCGCCCTGTTGCAGGCGGCGCAGGTGCTGCACGCGGAGGGCACCAGCGTGGCCACCAGCTTTGGGGCCCAACCGCAAGCCCTCATCCAGGATGCCATCGCTCTCTCAGGTCAGTAGCAGGCCATATTCAGTCTGTCTATCCTCTGAGTTGAGCGATAATAATATGTTATTTTTTTTTAAATATTTTTGAGTAAGATTCTTACGAAATATGTTTTATGTTTGTTACATATATTTTTATTTTATATAGATATATTATCTTTTGGAACTTAATCTTAACTGTAAATTTAGTATAAGGTTTTGAATAACAAGCTCCCATTAGTCAAACTACTAAAAAGTAAATTAATTAAAAAATTACTTTGTATTCACCACTTTATTAATATATACAGATATCAACATGTTTCAAAAGCGATGCTTTCTTCATCGGGAATATATAGAATACTAAAAAATAATAATGTCAAGTATAGACAAATGATAAACATAGAACACAATAATGTAAAAATAGACAAATTATAAACATAAACAAAAATTGATTAAAGTAGGTAAGTAAGTAATCAAAAATGTTAATAAAAAATTATTGTAAAACATTGAATAACAAATTTATATTAGAAATTAAGAAATAAATTATTTTTTATTATTAATATTCATATGAAAATAAATTCAAGAGATGGCTGTTTTTAAAAAATATTAGATTAAATAATAGTGAATTAAATTTAATTCACTATTAACGCTTTTTCTGATTTCTAAAATTTCAAAATTGTAAATAAGAAGTCATTTTTTAATTAATTTATTAATAATGCCACAAATTGAATACCAATATTTTTAAGAAATTATACTAAAAAGTAGTTTATTGGGACTTTCGCCTTGTATTTTGTAAAATGTCTTAAATAAATCCTGTTTCTTCAGGACCTGGAGCGACCACGAGCTACGATGAGTCCTCTCAGTGCAGCGCAGCTTTCAAGGTCTTGCGCTCCATGGTCACCTCCTGGCTTCGAGACATCTCCTCCTACAAGAATGTCTTTGCTGACTTCCAAATATCTCACTTCTACAGGTATTCCTTTTATACATAGGACTGCAATGATTACATATTAATATTCTTTCAATTTTTATGGGAAGAGTTTGGTAGCAAGCACCTTGGAAAGTAAGCTTCGCTGTGTGTTCCAGGTGGCTGAGAACCCCCACGTGCCTGCTGTACGACCCGGCCCTGCGGAGGACTCTGCACAACCTCATGAAGAAGCTGTTCCTACAGCTCATCGCCGAGTTCAAGAGACTCGGCTCCCAGATTGTATTTGCTAACTTCAATAAGATCATTCTATGGACCAAGAAACATTCCATCGCAGATGCCATCGGTACTTTATATTGTATTACGTATTATGAGAGTTCTGTGCAAAGCGTAATATAAATGTAATATCTTTATGTTTATTTCAGGCTATGTCGAGTTTGTTGTGCAAAGCATACGAAACCGGGAATTGTTTCACGGCATTGAAATATCG
This sequence comes from Halesus radiatus, assembly GCA_022606495.2. NCBI lineage: Eukaryota > Metazoa > Arthropoda > Insecta > Trichoptera > Limnephilidae > Halesus > Halesus radiatus. Next base: position 33,595 of record JAHDVE020007088.1, read on the forward strand.
TACAAGCAGTGCTGGAACTATATGCTGTGGCTCGACCTCGCTAACCACGCCGGCATTAAGGTGTGTGTTGTGTTTATTACTTGAGGTACTTCATTCCATTCCATTGAGATATCGTACAAGCAGTGCTGAAACTACATGCTGTGGCTCGACCTCGCTAACCACGCCGGCATTAAGGTGTGTGTTGTGTTTATTACTTGAGGTACTTCATTCCATTCCATTGAGATATCGTACAAGCAGTGCTGAAACTACATGCTGTGGCTCGACCTCGCTACTACTTGCTGTGGCTCTGGAACCTTGCTAACCACGCCGGCATTAAGGTGTGTGTTTATTACTTGAGGTACTTCATTCCATTGAGATATCGTACAAGCAGTGCTGGAACTACTTGCTGTGGCTCAACCTTGCTAACCACGCCGGCATTAAGGTGTGTGTTTATTACTTGAGGTACTTCATTCCATTTCATTGAAAGAGATATATATGTAATTAGTCATTGTGCAACACAGGGTCGGCTGCCCAAAGGCCTCACGGAAGTGGGCGAGTCTCAGCCAGTCTCTACGGAGTCTCTGCAGGAAGACATGGATGCAGATGACGAAGAGGAGGAATCCATCGAAATGAACTGGAACCTGATGGAGTACCTGGTGGAGGCGGTGCGGGACCCCTTTGCGGCCGCCGTAGCCGGGTTTATCAGCGCCGCGCACACGCAGCACCACCAGCTGCCCGGCCTACTGCGCGGGGAGATGTCTCAGAAGCTGTTCCAGTAAGTCTATCAATAAACCCATCCCTTTTAAGAAGCTTTTGAAGAGACAAACAAACTTATTTTTTAATTGTTTTATTTACAGAATAACTGAGAAGATCCACAACAAGATGCCTTCCTTTAAGTGGATAAATGATGGTAGTTTGATGAGTGTGTACTACGATGGACAAGACAGCAAGAGAAATCCTGCCCTGGAATTTGTGAATGCAATTTGCAAAGTTTTTGAACTGGATTCAAAAATGGAAGAAGAGGTATTCAATCCATTATTTGTCTAGACAGTCTGAAGAAATTAAATTTTTTAAATATGGCTGTCGTATGGCAGCATCATGTATTATTAAAAAAACACCAACAGCAGATCAAAAAATAAATAATCAATAGGAAGTAATAAAGTTAGCACAAATTAATGTTTACTTCACTGCTGGCTACTGTGCTTCAATTGTCTTTAATTGACACTGCCGCCTCTGTTTCTAACTATCCCGACTGGAACCGAGAACCAAGGCCGATGTTAAGTTGGTTGTGTTCCTCAGGTGAACCTGCTGCGTCGCAATCTGCTGCGGCTCATAGGCGTGGGGGAGTTCAGCGAGCTGGCCGTGTGGCGGGACCCCTGCTCCTCCTTCACACTGTGCGAGGTCATTTGCAAGGTGTGCAACCACTGCCGCGACATCGACATGTGCAAGGACAACCACCGCAATGTGGACAACGATTGGTGAGTAGGGTTTACACAACAAATGCCACATGTCAGATCTACTCTTACAACTTCGTAGACAGGTCAAAAAACTTCCAGAACGAAGTTGATTGTCCATCAACATTTCCCTTGGTAAACTTGGATTTTACTCAGAGAAGCTTCTTTCTAAATCATCGGTATCATTGCAACTGTGTTTACATTTCTGGGAAAATTTTAATTCTAATGAAAATTAGCCATTAAAAAACCTGGAAAGATTTTTTTTTATTTTGTTATGACAGCTGTTTCTACCTTCGAAGCCATTTTCAAACAGTTGGAAAAAAAAACTGAAGTACTTGCAGAACTTAATAATAGCGTTATTAAATTTGATTTACATGCATGTATAAATTTCATAAAAAAATTATTTTGCATCGTCTGTTTCTCTTGTATACGCTGATGACATACAAATATTTGCCGTTGTTAGGGATTTAAACGATTGTCTGCTCATCCAAAGAGATTTAGACGGGTTTGGAGAGTTTTACAATGAAAATAAAATTTGTCTAACCCACAACAAATTTAAACAAATAACACTGCTATCATACACAATATTACTTCAGTAACTACCCAGTCAAGCACGTATAAGAGACCTAGGCATACAACTTTAAAAACATTGTGAATAAAGTTCATTGCATGCTCAGCTTTGTTTTCAGAAACAGCTGTGCACATACTGAAACCTACCTTCTCCTTTACTATACGCTGGTCTACTCTCAACTTAAATACTGCACTCCCATATAGACTCCACTTACGGCATCAAAGACATTATTGAAAGTACCAAGGGAAATTTCTGCAATACCTCGGTTACAGAACGAGCGCTCCTAAACGGGGAGCATTAATTTGCTCTCGGACTATAACGTCTCCGCTCCCTCTAACCGGGTATCATACCTCTTGACCTTATGACCCTATACAAAGTCTGCAATAATGCTATTGACTGTCCTAACTTGCTCCGACTAATAAACTTTTAAATCCACCCTGGGCAAGGGACAACTACTTATTAACTGGACACACACCAACCAACACACAACAGAAAATTTATGGCCATTTTCCTGTAAAAAAAAATCAACTTCGACGTACTTCGTTTATAGACATTATGTACTTCTGTGTAACATGATTTTCATTTTTTTTAATTCCCTTTATATGTATATACATACATATTTGTAAAGGTTTATTTATCTACTACTTCTACTTCATTTAGGCATTGTGTTCTTTCCCCAATTTCTGTGTAAAACAATTTAAAAAAATAAATAAAATCAAGTTTTTCCAAAAATTTATTTATAAAGGTTTATTTATCTGCTGTTCGTGTTAAATCTGCGAGAAACAGTTACGATGCGCGAATTCTCCAGTTAATGTTTTTATATCGTTTTGTTAATTACTGTATGTATCTGTGTTTTAAAAATGATCATTCTGACGGCCTCGATGGTCTAGGGGTAAGGCTCTCGACTATGAATCCGAAGGTCGCGGGTTCAAATACCAGCGTGCGCAAGTAAATTTTATTTAATTAATTTGTGTTGTTTCACAATTAATTCCTTTAAAATAATAGGGTATTTGCGCACGTTCCAGAGTGGAAGATACTCTCAGTATCGCCCTGGTGAAAGACCACCATTCAGAATTGAAACGTTGCTTGAAATGGCTTTTAGCCGTGTTTGGTGACCAGATCTGAATAGCCAGGTATTTCACTATTTCCCTACCTTCTCTTCTCCTTCCCCTCCCCGATACCTTCAGCCTCACAACATTCCCCAATTGGGAATGCAATAGTCTCACTGGCTCCAGACGGTTGGGAGCAGTTGGGACTCTTGTGCGGTATTCATATAAAAAATGGTTCAGTAAAGAATGAACATTTCACTCGCTGCTGCAGACCCTGCACAGAAAAGTAAAATTCCCTAAAGTAAGCTAGGTAATGGATTGCAACGCAGTCCATTGTGAGACATTTCGGCGCAGCACCTACAGTAGCGAATAGGAGATAATGTGATTATGAAATTATTTGTTGCAGTCCCGTGTGCCAGTGTCCCATCTGCGGAAGTGCGTATGAGAATGCAGAACTAGAATGGAGGCTGCTGGAAGCTCTGAACAAGAAAGCTATGGCCTACTCCCTCCAGGATCTCATCTGCGTTCGCTGTCGGCAGGTCTGTAACTAAACCAACCACCTCCACCTCTGGACAGACCTAAAAATAACTCCGATTCTCCAATCTTAACAGATGACTTTCAATATATACCTACATGTATCTTTAGAATACAAATATCTGATGGGAATGCTGTTAGTTCTAGGGAACAGACTGGAGAGTATTACACAATATGTATGTACATAATAATAATTGAATGATTTGTATAGCACCAGAGTGGAAGATACTCTCAGTATCGCCCTGGTGAAAGACCACCACTCAAAATTGAAATGTTGCTTCAAATGGCTTTTAGCCGTGGTTGGTGACCAGATCTGAATAGCCAGGCATTTCCCCTCCTTCCTCTTCCCCTACCCTATACCTTCAGGCTCACAACATTTCCCAATTGGGGATGCCATAATCTCACTGGCTTCAGACGGTTGGGAGCAGTTGAGACTCTTGTGCGGTATTCATGTAAAAAAAAGCACCGTTTTCTGAGAAATCACCTCAAGGGCGCTGTACAAATATTACTTCCTACTTATCTACATACATGCCAGCTTCTTTAAATCATTTCATGCGGCCCAAGTAATGCCATTTGACTCCAATACGTACACTCAATTACAGTTAGGGTCCGATAATCCAAAGCTTCTGTTGATATAACTGTACTCAGGCTCGGCACTTTTGATTGTACTGGAAGTGGATTGCAGCCAAAGGACGCCCAAAAGCAATGTTGATAATCACGTTATGTAGTTTAATGACATGTAATAGTGTTTTCTCTCTCTGGCAGGTAAAGCGGGATAACCTGGCCACGGTGTGCACCTGCGCCGGGGACTTCAAGCTGATGTTATCCAAGAAAGACATTGTTACCAACTTGAGAACTTTCAAGTTAATCGGAGAATACTTCAAGATGCCTCTACTGAAAGAAGCCGTCACCTTCCATCTGCAGAACACATGAAATGCTCAACCAAATATGTTTTTTTTTAAGTATTTTATTAATTTTCATAAAATATACAATATATTATTATAATCAGGCACTTACATTGTCAAAATAAAAAGAAAATTAAGTTTGTGGTATATCTGTGGTCTTATGTCAAAATATGTCAAGTTCAAAAATGGCATTTCTCCTTACAAACTTTAAAATGTCCCCTGTAAATCGAAAAATAATAGATTTCTCTGATTTGGTGGACAATTTGTGTAAAACATAGACTATTTTGAGTCCGCCCCCCTCCAAATCATTACCCCCATGTAACAACATTTAATTTCTGTATAATTTAACCGCCCTACGCATACGAACGTACGTGATACGGCCGCTATATTATCACCCGAACGCAACAAGCCGTATCCCGTACGCTCAGGTACAAAAAAACTATACCCGAAACCCACAAAACATTTGTATATGTCAAGTTTGTTCCTGCGTCATCTCATTTAGTATTTCGAGGTCAGCCGAAGCTAACGGATGTGTTTGGGTATTTTCGTCTCTCCTATACAAGTTAGTATATTGTAAACACGAATTATTATTGTGAAATCTAATGAAAAAAATGATTTTTTTTACCTACTTTTTGAATAATAACCGAAAGGACGGGCGGTTAAGTTAGTTAAAAACTGTGCTGTGCCTGTACTGTTCTGCTCTGCACGGTGCTGGTAGATGTGAATAGACCTTAAGGCTTACACAGAATTACTTTACTGCCCCTGTACGTTGACCCGAGACCACAGATATTATCAAAAAATTAACATTGTATTTACAGAACATTCAAAATGTAACATTGGTGGGTATTTGCTTTACCCGTATCATTTATCAGCAGCCAACAAATTCTCTCGTATGTGTGCGCAGATACCACCGAGTCTGATGATCATTTCACATTTAAGATAGAATGATGTCAGACAAACGGGCACCTTAGGCCACTCTCCGACGGTCCGGTAGGGAATCAACATAAACCTCATGTGTGATACCGACAGGGGACTGCGCCCATACATTTCAATGGGCGCTAGCTCATGACTCGGGGGGAAGCGGGAGCGGTGCGACCTACTTCTATTATACCACAAGCGGGAAACAATTCAGTAGCTTCTCGGTAAACACACATCCATTAAATCTATACACTGCGTTTCGATGGTTTACGCCTTTGAGTTCAAACATGGAGCGGGATATGAATTTTCGGCTAATAATGGATGTAGAGAAATATGCACGCCTTTATAACTATAAATTACATTGCAGTAAAGGAGACAACGGAGAAAGCTCAGTTTGCAAACGGAGGACTTCATATATATGGTGTAACGTGCTGGACCAGTTCTTGGAAAAAAAAACATTTCACATTCGGTACATTTGCCAGAGTTTGACATCATCTCCGGACAGTTCCCTCGCAGCAATAAATAACTTACAATTAATGTTACGGTCGATGTAGGAGTGGACGTTAAACCTCCTTTTTTGCCTCGTTCGAAGGAATAAATAGCTATCAGAGCCTCACCTTCACTTGATTCATTTGACATTTTTCGATTTTTACTTCGATAGATCCGATAACATTTTGTGGTAAATGCGATAACAGAAATCTGCAATACCGACAATTTACTGGCGGCTACAAATCGCTGCAGACCCGTCAGAGAGTCAATGGAGGAAATATCGCAAAACATTTACTGCACCCGGTTTATGATTCCCTACCGAACTGTCAGAGAGCGGTCTTACACAATGATAGCTCTGTTATTTAATGTGTTAGTGTTTATTTTGTAGAATTCCTTTAAATGAATATTTTATAAGTTGAAGATTATTTATTTTGTTGAAGGAGGTATTACTGTAGTAGATGATCGTTCTCTGTTGAAAGTCATTCTTACATGTATTTATTATCCTGTTTTAGTGTTGCACAAATGAAAACACTCTGAAACGCGACCAACAGATGTTGTATTGTAACAAATGAAAATAGACAATGCAAGATGATGAAATTCAGCAGTTTTTTTTAATTCCTCTCCTCTCAACAGTTAAACAGCGTATTAAGATACCTAAATCTAGAAATGAAAACTTTAGTTGAGTCCTCCGTCGTCCGAGTTGGCCGAGTGGCCGATCCCCCGCGCCACCTCACTGATGCAGGCCCACTGGCCCTCGTTGGTCTCGCGCCACAAGCTCACCTTGTTGTCGCCACCCGACACGGCCAGGATGTTGCCGGTCAGCGACCAGCTCACACTCCACACCACATCTTCAAAGGTGTGTAGGATGGAGGAGGTCCAGGTCTGGTTGTCGTCACTGCTCCAGATCACCACGCGCTTGTCTTGCGAGCAGGAGGCGATGATGGAGCGAGGCAGCCCCACCGAGGGCGCCCACGCCACGTCGCGGATCCAGTCCGTGTGGATCTCCAACCGAGAGTCTTCCGTCCACTGGTCTGCCTTTTCTACCCAGATCTGCAATAGAAAGCGGCTTATATTTTTGTTGCTACTAGACGTTGCGCACACGCTACACATGGAGATGGAACTCACCTTGACAAGGTTATCGCAGCCCCCAGACACGAGACGCTTGACAGCACTCCTGTTGCCCAGAGGATCCAGGCTGGGGTCCGCCGAGATAGCGGGGCACCAGCTCACTGTGTTGCACCCGATGGCGTGGGCTCCCGGGATCTTCCGCGCTTCCCAGTTCCCGCCTTCGTGGTTGTACGCTACAATGGATATAGACCCATCGGAGCTCCCGCAAGCCAAGATAAGCCCGTATTCGGCCGGAGCCCACGCGACGGAGTTCACGGAGGACTCGTGATTAGAATACTCGTATAATTTACTCCATTCCCCTGCTTCCTTCCAAATAATAACTTTTCGGTCGTAAGAGCACGAAGCTAGCAGGTTCCCGAACTTGGGATGGGCCCAGGCCACCTGCCAAACCGGACCGAAGTGCCCCTTTAAGTCGGCCGCTAGTGTTTGGGTACCGCTTTTGATATCGTACACTTTCACAGAATTATCTGAGGAACAAGTAGCGAGCCTCAGACCGTAATAATCGAGTTCGGCATCGTGGATCATGTCTTCATGACCGGTATCGATCGTGTTTAATACTGACACCATTTTTATAGAATTAATTCAACGAAAACAAGAAAATTTATATATTTTGACTGATATTATACAAACGTCAAACGCCGCATTCAAAACGAGCAGACGTGGAAATCAATCACTATAAGCTAACCTAGGGACTACAATACAATACCAGTAAAAATAACCTCTATGTGATTGCCTGTAAGGATTATTTCAGTATGATTCATTTATTGGTCTGTTAAATCTTTTCCCCAAAAATAGTCTTAATAATACCTTGAAATAGAGGTTATTTTTAAAAATCACTATTCATCGAGCCAAGATCCCAGTTTTGTTTGTCTATGGTAACGATAGAGAATTCAAAACCAAATTCGATGTCAATACTCAACAGAAACGGAATGAATCCACTAGAATTAACACAATTTTATACTTCTTTATTATTTAATGCTCTAATAATAATAATTGGATTACTTCTATAGCGCCGTTTTCGTGGGAAAATCACATCAAGAACTCTCTAATTAAGGCGCTGTAAAAGATTAGAATCGATTGAAGTCCTTGAATGGTTTACATATTCTATGAATAAATCCTTTCATTTAGGATGATTTAATTTTTTATTTATAAAATACATGATATTTAATGGAGACATTTACATGGAGTAGATACATTAGATCAACATACTAGGCGGCTGCCTGTTTCATGGTGACCAATGGAGTATAGTTACTTTGTATGAAGTCTAGTGTAAACATGGATTTATTATAATAAATAATAATAATAATAATAACAAAGCATTTATATATCGCAGTTTTGTGTTGTTTCACTTCAAGTGCGCTTATGTGTGTGAATATGTATGAATATGTATTATATTAATTATATTAACATGCTGACAATTGGAATAATTATAAAAGAAAGTAAAATATAGAAGAGAGAAAAATACATGCGTAAGGAATAGATCACATTTTTATATGTGCAAGCATGCACACATGTACACTTTTGTATGAAGTTTAGTGTAAACATATGGATTTATTATATTAACATGCTGACAATTGGAAAAATTATAAAAGAAAATAGAAGATAAAAAGAAGAAAAATACATGCGTAGGGATTAGATCACAAAAATATACTTTTTTTATATGTGCATGCATGTAGACATGTGCGCATAGGTGCACACATACGAGTACATACACACGCAAACACATACGCATATAATATACACATATATGTACGCATATATACACATATGTACGCATATATACACATATATACACACACATACACACATCCTTATGTATGCATACACATTCACACACATACATATAAACGTACAAATGAACATATACATATATAACCACACACTTATAATAGAATATATACACCTCTATCAATGTATAATAATAATCTAAGAAAGTTGTTTATAATTCTATTTCGAGCAAAGTGTAACATTTATCAACATTTAAGTGCATATCATTGACAATGCACCATTTATTGAGCGTATCGAGATCACTTGAAGCAGTTGATGATCAGAAATAGACTTATTTTTACGAAAAATGTCGAGATCATCGGCAAAAAAATCACAATCACCGTTTAATTTTGATCCAAGGTTATTTATGAATATTTAAAAAAGCAGGAGGCCAAGATTTAATCCCTGTGATATATTATGATGGGCAATCGGCATATAGTCGATAGGCTTGCCAAAGCACCATCAATTATAAATGTGATTAAACTATTTTTTCAGTGCCAGGTCACTCTTATATTCCACCTAATCGCGTATTTGGGTCAATAGAAAGAGAACTTTAAAAACATGAGATCATTATTCAACTATTGAATATAAAAAAATATATATTCCAAAACCATGGAACTAGTGTAGATTTAAATAACAGTAATGGGTTGGAAAACTGCCCCAGCGAAGCTATGAAGCCACCGGGTTCGCGACATTTCAAATTTTCTACCTGCAATCGGTTTTTCATAAAACGAACAACAAATAAAATGACTTCCAGACGATCGGATGGCCCAGTAGTGTGTGTGGCTGACAGAAAAAATATATTAACCGAGTTTTTATTTTTTGACTTGGCAATAATGGCGATACTCCTTGTCTTGGAATTTGAAATTTCGCTTTCGAAATTGCTTAACGATAAAAAAAGCGCGATTTCCAAAGCGAAATTTCAAATTTCTAACTCGGTTAATATATTTTTTTCCGTCGGCCACACTACTGGGCCAGCCGCTCGTCTGGGAGGCACTTTGAAATTGTCATCAGAGAACCGAACCATAGAGTCGATTTAGGAGTACTTATACAAATCGGTTTGTAAAAAAAGGAAAGTGTCTATGGATATCAATCCAATACTCAAACAACCTGGGATGGTCGTTTTAAAATAAAGATCAATTAAGCAATGTCAAAAAATTATTAGAAAAACATTATGTACAAGACTAAAATTTGAGTGACCTAACATTTCATAGAGAATTGCTAGGCAATAATGATAACGATGTCCAACAAATGACAGAAGAACTTGAAGAAATGTGTGATCCTTCTTTTCAAAAAAGTAAAATCTGAAAATCTAGAATAAGGAACTCCAGTCAATTATTGATCAATAATGACGTTCAAAGTTAAATAATAAATATACCGGACGTAGTTGATTTATATGTAAATGTTTAATTTAGTATTAAGATGTTTAATTTTAAATAAACCATAAAGGTCACGTAGCGTCACACTAGAAGCGACATTTCCTGGCGTAGAGATAAAGAAGAAGATAACGAGCATTTCTCGACTTCGTTTCTACGCCACTGAGTGACGTTTTCTCGTGCCTAACCCGACGAGTTGCTTGTGACCGTTAACGGGACATTTCCCCGACCCCCCGCCAATTCTACCGCTTACCCGGCGACGGTCGCGGCCCTTGGCTCGAGCCCTGATTGGCTGAACCGTTCAGCGGCCCTGCGAACTGGCTCGATTAATTTTAAAACTAGTAACTGTATATTGTCTTCGACGATTTCCACGGATGTAGTAAACAGATCTTAATAAATGAAGTTGCAGGCCTGTTTACGAGTATCCGCGGAATCGAATAGAATTAAGTTCTATATACTGTCAATTCTAATTAGGTTATAAACCGGTGGCAAAGTTCCAGTACCCAACTTTGCACGCCATTATGTTTTTGACAATAATTATTATGTTTTTAATAAAAATCTGGTGAAGAGCAGGAGAGGCTTAATCGAATCATGAAGTCGAGATCTAGGACCTAATTTTTGAATTTAGTCGATTCGAGATGGTCTGCGTCCTGCGCAGGTTATGAAATAACTCGGGGACAAACGATTTGTTAGACTGGGCGTCGTTTACACGGTATCGCAGCCGAGTACGAGAGAAAATCGCAAAATTCAAAAATCAGATTACTCTAATCAATTACTTTTATACAAAACAACCATCAGGCCTTTCTTCACTTATGCATGCCCCCTTTGGGGGTATGCCGCCGCCACTAGCATAAAAAATCTCAAACCTTCCAAAATAAAGTCATCAGACTTGCGCTATCAGTGCCAAAATGGTGTAGAGTTTCTACTATCCATGATGATTCTAACATTCCGTTGATACAAGATTTTATTGTCACCCAGGCAACTAAGTTCTATGGTGGCCTAGCAGGCCACCCTAATCCTACAATAAATTCTCTCGATAAATATAGCGAGAATGAAAATTTTAAATATAATAAACCGAAAATAGTCCTCCGCAAGGAGTGAATGCCCTGTCCACATTTGCAGCGTATAGTTTTATAAGTTCTAAATTCCAACAAAACCAAAAATTAAACTCATGCAAAGCTTCTTAAGAAAATCTTTTTATAATTATGAGTCAGTAAACTCATGTTTAGGTACTCTGTGAACAAATTAAATTTAAAGTCAAAGTCAAAGTCAAAAATCAGAGCTCAACACTGGACCGACCTCCCGCCTTCGCCTGCCACTTCACTGGACCCTTCTTACCGACTTGGACTTCTTCTCTTCACCCTTGGCTCTCTCCCACCTTAATGCAAAGTCGTTCGCCTTTCTCAAGGCGCCCCCCCCCCTTTCTCTCATCCCCCCTACCCTTCTCCGAGACGTCGAAGTAACCAGCGAATTTCGAAACGTGCGGCAGGTGTTTACAGAACCTGTCCCGTACAATACCAGTATATTTTGTTTTTTTTTTTTTTCTAAAGTTTTCATAGTTAACATAATTTTGAAAGTTTCAATTTTTCGAAGCCCGCCAAAACGCTAAATATCTATGGCCGGTCGGTTTTGAGGTTAGAATGTCAAATGTCAAAACAAAAATGAGCTTTATCGTATATAAATTTATATTCTATTCGTGGTAAACCATAACTTATCATACAGCCTGGGATAATATTTTAGAAAAATAATAAACTCTGAACTAAGCATGTCATTTCTATCGCAACCCATTTGACATTTCCTTGTCGTTTTTCAAAAACTATCATACACTATCATAGTTGTTTACTTTAGTTATTTATTAATAGTTACAAATCATTTCGAATGAATAGACCAATAAACAGTGGAAGGATGGAAGTTATTTACTGTGTATTCCGGACCTGTTCAGCTGAATTTCATGCTAGGAAGCTCCTGTCTAACTTTGAGGACGTTTTCAAATGCACTACTGAAATGACTGCGAAGGTATTATGGTCTGTTGACAAATTTTATCAATTTCGTACGTATTTAAACAATATTTTTGTGAATTTATGCCGATTTTTAAACAATTATAGAAATGTGTATTCAGATTTGTGGTTATGCTTCACGTTTGAATTTGACAGTTTATTGTAAACAAAAACGTCCAGAAGAAAAACGACTCACTCAATTTAAAAACATATATAATTTAGATCGTGAATATTTTTTTTTAAGTTGGAATCGAAAAATGGAAACGGGTAGCATGAAACATCGGGAAACTGGAAACTAGAAGTAAGAAGAAGCGAGAAACGACGAGAAGAAAAACCAAAACATACATGCGGGAAGTTTAAAACTGAAACAAGAAGAATCGGGAAACAAGAAGAGGCTGGAAACAAGAAGATGCAGGAAGCAAGAAATTAAAACCAACACTCAATCTATTCCTTTAATCTTATCTATCCAACATTTCCATATTGGTTTGCTGATCTATATGAATATATGTTTTTGAAGCCATTATATTTTTCACTGGAGTTCCTTATTCAATTAAGTTGAAAATATTAAAATAATATTCATTATATAAATGTACGTTAAATATTCAAATTGTGTTGTATTTTATGTTTCATATTGCGTAATTTTTTTTTCGTAAATTTGAGATTCGTCATTGAAACATCATTTTTCTTTGATATTTTGTGCACTTTTTGACAATACCTATAACTATAGTGAGAACCAAACACATTTTTTTTCTCTACCGTGTTTTATTTTGCTTGTCACCTAGATATATAGCCTGACCACAAGGGAAAAAAACATGCACATACACACAGGTCTCCTCCCACGCCCAGAAAGTATTTCGCTAGCTCTCGTAGTGATAGTTCTGCGCCGGAACCTTAGAGTAATAATATGTTGTTACTCTAAAGCCCGAAAAAGCGCGTTTTACACGTACAATCAGAAAGTGAGACAACCGGTGAATCAACAGTTCGTGTATTATCTTCAACTCCCAAAGGGGAAACAATTTCCATACAAGAAGAAAATTATTGTTGATGATTTTCGTAAGGAATACGCGCTGAGAAAAATATCCGACATTAAAAAAAACTTCAGGTGGTCTCAAATAATTGCATAATTTTAGATAGCCGCAGATAGTAGCAGGAAACTTATCATAAAATTAGGATTTTGTTGCTAAAAGTGTCAATTAAGACAATAAACTCTTGTATGTTGGTATCTCTTTCAAAATAAAGATCGAAGGGCGGTTCATTATACATGAAGAAATAATGAAAACATATGTATTGTCAATATATATTTTTTTCAAGTTTTACGTATTTATTTACTAAAAAAATAATAATTGGGCATGATGGGCATGTAAAACGGGCTTACCATATACCACCCCGTTCCGCATCCCCTCCCGTACCGGACGGAATGGTTTTTTGTTTGTGGTTGAACTATAATAATATTTTTTGTAATGCAACAAAAAATATTTTTTTAAATGCCACTTTTTTACTTATCTGTACTTTTTGACAATATCTATACATATAGTGAGAATCAAACACGTTGTTTGTCTCCTACACAGTGAAAAACAAACACACCTCTCTCCCTGCGCAAGATGCAAAGTTTCCTCTTTCCAAAATATGTTTACTAAATTTACAGTTAAGATTAAGTTACAAAAGATAATATAACTAACTAACTAACTAACCATCACGCCGTTTCCCCGCACGGGTAGGCAGAGAGGACTGACCGCCAAACTTATCTTGGCATACACTTCTTGCTTCATTCACATTCATACATCGTCTCATACATTCTCTTCTATTATTCCAACTTCTGACATGGCCCGACTCAAGTATTTGATTCACTTGACCGTGCTATGTCTTCCTCGGGCGTCGCCGGCTTCTTTTTCCATTCACATTCGCGTCATACATTCTTCTTAAACTCTTTTCTTCGTTCATTCGCTCCACATGTCCAAACCATCTAAGCGTCCCTTTTTTAATCTTACTCATTACGCTTACATCAGCCTTGCATTCTGTACGAATTTCAATATTTTTCACAGGATCATACATGATTTTACCACACATTGGTCTCAGCGATTTCATTTCTACGGCATTCAGTTTACTTACATCCTTCCTCTGCCAATTCCATGCCTCACTGCCACACCTCAGGGTTGGTATCAGCACTCTATTGTGGACTGCTAGCTTCGCTTCTTTGGACAACTTTTTGTTAGCGCCAACCGCGTTCAGTCCTCCGTTATGGAGTTTCCTGCATTCACTCTTCTTTCAATGTCCCTATCAGTCTTTCCATCTCTCGTAAACATACTTCCCAACTATACATAAATATGTTTATTAATTTACAATAATAAAATTTTGGTAATCTGTATTATTTAGATCACCACTTATTTATATAATAATAAAATGTCTGTTTCTTTGCTTTAAGCTTTGCTTTTATATAGCTCATAGGCCACTTGCATCACTTTCTTTTTAATTTTGGCTCAGGCTAAAATTCTACGACATTCTGTACATTTTTTCATGTATTTTTTAAACCAGGGTGATTTTTTTTAATTTTCACTCCGCACAATTGGACCACTTTTTATAAACCGGGAGGAAGGGTTATAATTTATTGGGGGCGGAAAACAAATTAATTAGCCAAAAATTATTTTAAAAAAAAGAGACTAATTCTACATGAATAGCAGAGGCGAATAACGTAGCGTACAAAAAATGTTACATCTCATCAAATTATTTTTTCCTTGATCCATCCTACTGATCATTATAATTTTCAACTTAAAGAAAACAGCCGAACATTATTGTTCTTAAGCATACCTAAATTTTGTACCATTTGCTTGATATTATTCAACTTTTTAGATGTAAATTATAATTATGTAATAAATATATTTTGATTTTGTGAATGTTTATACCGTCATCGTCATGGTCCCTCTACATGATGGACCATCAGCTGGCCGATGCGATGGCTTGGCGATGGCCGGCGACATTTGCAACGCCACTACACGATGGCGACGTTCAGTTCTACGTTCAACGTGCTTCCGGATGGACGCGCCGCTGCGGCGATATATTTGGTTAAAAAACGAGATGATTAGTTTTTATTAGTATATTAGGCAATGACATTAAAAACAAATGATATGTAAATGTAATTTTATGGTATTATATGCTACCTAATATCATAAAATTAATTTTGGGTATTCAGGAAATATAATATTTTTTTATAATTTGTTGTTACTGTTTTGTTTTTTCTCTCTTCCAACAACTCTAGTCCAATAAAAATATGATATAAATGCAGACATATTTATATAAAAAAAATACTTATTTACTTAATTTAAATACAATATTTGGAGAGCCATAATTTACAAAAATACCTATTTAACGTTTATTTTTGTGTTTGGGATTTCATATACATTCACCGAAGAAATAATTCGATGAATTTTATAGTTTCATCACATGTCCAAACTACTGCAATTACTTTGAAAAATATTTCGAAGCTACGTAAATATTACTAACTAGGACGACATCTCCAAATCACGTTCAAGCTGACACTGAACAATTCGCCACGTGTAGTGGGCGCCACTATCAACATCCTTTGATGTGTGTACAAAAAACCGATAACAAGGCCATCCCGCGCCATCACAGGCCATCATGGTTTACGCCATCATCCGCCATCATACGCCACTATGCCCACTACACGATGGGCCATCCGTAGTGGGCCAGCTGATGGCCCATCGTATAGAGGGTTCATCACATAACAGTGGTATATCTATGATAATATCCATCAAAATACTGAGGGGGGGTAAATATGCATATTTATATTACGTATTTTACTTGTTAGTTTTTTTTTATTTAAAAAAAAGCAAACAAAGAACCTAAAACATATTTTAAGTGCCTTCCAGACGAGCGGGTGTGGCAGTAGTGTGGCCGACGGAAAAAATATATTAACTGAGTTTTTTTTATTTTTTGACTTGGCAATAATGGCAATACTCTTTGTCTCGGCTGAGCGAAGCGGTTTTGAAATTTGAAATTTCGCTTTGGAAATTGCTTAACGATAAATAAAGCGCGATTTCCAAAGCAAATTTTCAAATTTCAAGAGCGCTTCGGGAGTATTTCCATTATTGCCAAGTAAAAAATAAAACTAGGTTAATATATTTTTTCCGTCGGCCACACTACTGGGTCACCCGCTCTTCTGGAAGGCACTTTATAATACAATATATTAATTAAACCCGAAATATGGTTTTAGGTTCTTAGTTTGGGTTTTTTTTTCGTAAACCTGAAATTTTACCAAACTTTAAATTAATTCAAATGCGCGATTCTGCTTCTCCGATGACTGAAATAGTTGTTCCTCGTTGTAATTAATCTAATAAAAAGTGTTTTTCATTAATTTTATGCGTATTAAGAAATATATGCTTATTTATATATGCATATTTAATAAAGATTTGTCGTGGTGTCAGAAAAAATGAGCTACTGCTATCAGAGTAACATTTTTGTTAGATGGCTATTAAGTGCCTTCCAGACGATCGGGTGGCCCAGTGGTGTGGCCGACGGAAAAAAATATTAACCGAGTCCGCCACACTACTGGGCCACCCGCTCGTCTGGAAAGCACTTTAGAATATTCAACTGTCCAATAAAAAGGTACATAGACTGACTCCAAACAAAATCGATTTCAAAATTTTTCATATCAAAACGATTACTTTATAATTTCGCAAAACAAAGTTTGTAGGTTATGACTGAAGTAATGTCAGATGTCAGTTAAAACGTCAAAAGTCAACGGAGTTCCAGTGCTGCTATATTGAGAAAAAAATCAGTGTGGAATTTTATGAAAATAAATAAAGAAAATCACGAGCCGAACATTTTTAAATTGTGACATCACGAGCTAAAACGAGGATTTGTTTATTTTGTTATAAAAAAAATAAAAGTTTTAATTTTTTTTGTTTAAATCTTGGTAGAAACATCTATTCACACATTTTTGTCATTGCAAAAGCCATGCAAGTGGGTTACTTCGACTTTCACAAAAATTTGGCGAGGCCCACCCACAAAAATAATATTATTCTTGTTGACCTTCCGAAAAACTAGAATATTCTATGATGATGCTTAAATACAAGTTATTTTAAAATTAAAGTTCCTACTTTTAAATAGTTAAAAAGAGAACATTCCTTTTTATTGTTATTAGGAATCGCTACCTTAGTTGATTAATCTCAATAAATAAATTTTTAGAATGTCTGAAATAACTCTTATTGAATCCGACGGAAAAGAAGCTGGCATTGAAATTAAGCAAAGACAAGAACTACTCGAATTCCTCAAAATAAGAAAGGAAACATTAAAAGAACCAGTGCTGAAATTTATTTTTGATTTTTATCCAGAGGAACCGAGCAAGCTGTTTGAACAATTTCAGTACGAGTATTTGAATTATGATAAATTAAATAAAATTGTCAAGGACTTTGAAAGTCAATGGGAAAAAATTAAATCACAACTTCAGGAATATGAAAGAGCAGTGGAAGATTTTGAAAAATCACAAGCTGAAGTTATTAAGGATATTGACAAATGCATAGCCGAAGAGAATAAAAAAAATGAACAAGCGCAGGCTTTGATCGCATCAAAGTTACTTATTATGGGAGACATAGAAGGTGAAGAGATACAAGAAGCAGTTCAGAATTTAAACACAGTGTTTACTGAGTACATGGGTGTCCTACAGTCAAAGAGAGATTCCATATCTGATCGGCCTGAAGAACTATTTGTGGAAGTGGCGATGGTAGAAACTAACCAGTACATGGAGTGGCTCGTAAAACAACAAGAAGCAGCTGATGTTCTGTTGAAGAAGATTATTGAAACTCATGTAAGTTAACCTTACTTAATGATTTTGTCATTGCTGTTTATCTTCTTTCGACTCTGGGGTGCTTAGGCTTCAATTTCTAATTTTTTGAAATCATATTTTGATTGGACATATTTTATGAAAATTATTTCTTTTAGATTTCCACCCTTGTCAATGACACAGCTGTGGACATGACCAATATGTGCAAAAAAATCAATGAAAAAATTAATGAATTGGAAGAGAAATTAAGGATAAAGAGACTGGAGATGGTAGAAATGAAATTCCGAAAATTGAAAGCTAAGCTCTCTGCTGAAATAGAGACACTGAGGAGCAGGAAGAGTTACCTAGATCTTCAGCTGCGAACACTATTAGATCTCGACCAATCTCTCAAGGAACTAACTGAAGAACTGCGGCAGGAAATGGATTGCACGGAGGACACGGAGGAGTTTTTTAAAAATGAGATGTAGGTTTAAGCCTCAACATTTACATAAAATACACAAACTTGCAAAATCTAAAAGCATGTTGCCTGTTGTATGCTGATGATGCGGTGCTGATTGCTAACAGTATGGAAGATCTACAGTCCCTCGTATCTAGTATGTGAATCGTAATGAAGTATGTATGAAGAATGAGCTAATGATGAATGTAAGTAAGTCTAAAGTCATGGTGTTTGAAAGAGAGTACGAAAACAGTGTGCAATATAGTTGTGAATGATGAATACTTGGAACAGGTCGATGAGTTTGTATATTTGGGAATTATGTTTACGAGAGACGGAAAGACCGATGGGGATATTGAAAGAAGGGTGAATGCACGAAACTACATTAACAGAGGACTGAACGCAGTTGGGGCTAACAAAAAGTTGTCCAAAGAAGAGAAGCTAGCAGTCCACAATGGAGTGCTGATACCAACCCTGATGTATGGAAGTGATGCATGGAATTGGTAGAGGAAGGATGAAAGTAAACTGAATGCCGTTGAAATGAGATCTCTGAGGCGAATGATTGTGTGAAAAAGATTTGTAAAGAATGCAAGGCTGATGTAAGCGTAATGAGTAAGATTAAGAAAGGTACGCTTAGATGGTCTAGAGCGAATTAACGAAGAAAGGAGTGTAATAAGAAGATATGACATGAATGCGAATGGAAGAAGCCGGGGACGCCCGAGGAAGACATGCCACAATCAAGTGAATCAAATACTTGAGTCGTGCCATGTCAGAAGTCGGAATAACAGAAGAGAATGAAGCAAAAAGTATATGCCAAGATCGAGTTGCTTGGCGGTCCGTCCTTTCTGCTTACCCCTGCGGAGAAACGGCATGATGGTTAGTTAGTACACAAACTTTGCGAATGTTAGTGCCAATACAATTTTCTTTCAGACAAAGAGCAATGACAGATTACACAATGAACAGTGAAGATCAAATCAAACATATTCAGAAAATAAAAGATGCATATGAGAAAGCTATGCTCGAACACCGCCTAAAAGTTAGAAAAATTGAAGAAGAAAGAGAAGTTATCAAGAAAGCTCTCCTGGATGAGTTTGACCAAACCAGTGAGTTGGAATATGTACACATTTCAATTTATGTTATAGTCGATTGATGTTGGTTAGCAAGATCATCAAGAGCAGTCCCGTATGGATACTGGAGGGTTTGGATCACTTCCCACTTCTACCTGAACATGCTGGAGATGAAGTTTTGAATTTCCAAAGCGTAACATTTGATTAAGCCATCTACAGGATCCCCTTAATTTGAACTTTTATTCAATCTAATATTTTTACTGTAAACTAACTCGTGGAATTCTATTTTAATAACTTTATTGGAATGATTTATTTTCGATACTGCTACGGGTATCTTCAGCCTGGCTCGACTGATCTCTCCGCCAGTTGGGATGGTTGTGACACATCAAGATTTCCTACCTTTTAAAACTCTAGTTTCTTATCTACACAGAAACAATTTATCACTATTTTTGCAGTGCGTAAAAAGAAAGTTTACTTTGTAGACGAAGAAGGTAGGTATTTCTTGGATGAAGATGGCAACAAGGTCTATGAGGAAGAAGACGTGTGGGTAAGAAAATTTTTATATAAATTTCTATATACCGGTACCTGCTGCTGAGAGCTCCGTTGCAACTTCTCTTTCTTTTAGCCTGTACGCAGACAACACCCGGTTCCCGGCCAACGCTGATTTGTATGGCAATGTCCCAGGCTGATGCCGTTGTAGGGGTGCGACCCTGCATACATCGCCAGACAAATTAGTTTTGTCTGCGGACAGGTTTACACCGGACTACTTATCGTCTATATTGACTGTAAAATAGGGGATTGGTCTTCCTGTCTGCGGGCTGCTAGGTATTTAAGCCTCGGTCCAGTTTCTCCAAAGCGTAAAAGAGGCATTGTTTGAAGGAATAAGGAACTCCAGTTCATTTTTTTATTAATGTTGACATCCTAACTAAACTTTCTGTTTTTTTTAAAGTTCGTTTTCATGGTTAAAATAATTGTTAAAGTTTCAATTTTTTAAAGCCCACCAAAACGCACGAAATCTATGGCTTGTTGGGTCTGACGTCATACGAGCCAGTCGGATTAGCGGTTCAATACGCAATAATCGATATTGTATGGATTTCATATAAAACTTCGAGAACTTTATACTCAAATTTAACTGCTTTTAATTGAAGGAAACATTGTAGAATATCAGCGTCTCGTTACTATTGTAGGTGCATTGTACCTAAGTGCAAAAATACATTCATATCCGCAACTGATTAACAATTTATCGGCGTTCAAAGAAAGTCCATATCCAACTTTTTAAAAATCTAAACTGAAATACTAGGGCATATGTTGGTAACAGAAATGCGTATTATGATACCGCCGCATATATGATATATCGATACCCCGGGTGCACAGATATTAGCGTTTTGACCGTTCCGAGATATTAAACGATATTTTGGTATTCTTATCTATTGAATAATGATTTGGTACGTGATAATAATAATTATATTTTGATGATTTTTATAGCGCCATTTTGGCGAACATCACATAAAGGACGCTGTACAAATGTTTTTTTTCCCAATGCTCTTTTTTCTTTTTATTGAAATTTAGTACAATTTAATTCATTGCAATACTATACTTCTCTTTTAATCAATGCTTGTGTAGAGAAGCGGAGTGTACATATTGCATTCAGATGGTTATATATTTACACAGTAATGTTTCCTAAAGTGTCACAAGAAGATGGTTAAATTTTTTTAATTTTTTTTTATATAAGTACCGCACAAGAGTCCCAAACTGCTTCCAACCGTCTGGAGCCAGTAAGACTATGGCATCCCTAATTGGGGAATGTTGTGAGGCTGAAGGTATTGGGGAGGGGCAGGAGAAGGGGGAAGAGGGAGGTGGGGAAAATACCTGGCTATTCAGATCTGGTCACCAAACACGGCTAAAAGCCATTTCAAGCAACGTTTCAATTCTGAATGGTGGTCTTTCACCAGAGCGATACTGAAACTATCTTCCACTCTGGAATAATAATAATAATAATAAAATGGTTTAGATGATTATATTACAGAGTTGGTGGATTAATTAATAGAAAAAATGGAATGCGTAGTGACAAATTTTGTTTTAAAAGTTAAAATCATAATATAATACACGTAATGTACAATGTGACATAGGATATTTAACATATAGCATAACGGTATATTATGTTGTCTATCTTATCACTAACTATAGACATTCTATCATATCGATAATAAGTACTGGCATTACGGACTGTCCTCGATTCATTCGATATTCATCGTTATCTAATATTAATAAATCTTTGGTATCGCCGATATTTCTATAAAAATTATTCCTGCGGTGTCCACAATGAAAAAAACTATAAAAATAGCTAGAAATGACAAAATAGCTAGAAATGACAAAATATTACCAAATTTTAAATCGTTAAGTCCCAGACCCTATTAGGTCGACAGGGACCACTTTGAATTGTACGCAAACTGTGTCTACTTCAAAAAGTATTAAATGATTTATCCCGAAAAATTTGTCATTCGGGATTCAAAATCGACCAAAACGGAGGAAAGTTTGAATTTTTTTTTTTTTTTAATCTCGACTACAAATTTGGAGGTTGTGGGTTTAAATCCCAGCGTGCGCATGTAAATTTGATTTAATTAATCTGCGTCGTTTTGCAATTAATTCGTTAAAAATAATATATACAGTATATTTATGGTGCGTTCCAAAGTGAAAGATGCTTGAAATGGCTTCAGCCGTGCTTAGTGCTTAGATCTGAATAGCCCGGTACCTCCCCACTTTCCTCTCCCCTATCGCCTTCCCCTCCCCTAACCTTTTACTCTTACAACATAACCCAATAAGGGATGTCATAGTCCCACTGGCTTCGGACAGTTGGGACTCTTGTGCGGTATTCGCATAAAAAAATAGGAGTGTCAGGAGAATTCGTAATGCGAAATTAAATTGCAGAAGAATTAATCAATCAATGCAAAAATGATGTGAAAAAAGGACTCACCATGAATAACATAATACCGACAGACTAATATATCAATATTAGGTAATATCACATAAAAACAGGAATGATACAGAACTATTCCTTTTGAACTTTGTTACCATCTGGTTAAAAATTTTTGGATGCGATTTCAACCTTTAGTGCTTTGAATTATGTATGAAAGGGAAATTATAATCGTTTGCGTTAATAAGCCACTAGCCGTTTTACACGCACGCGCCTGTCACGGACCTGACAAAAAATGACAGTAGATAGTTTTGTGAGAGAAATATTCAAATTTTTATAGGTTGTGGTACCTTTAATGGCTTGAAATAAAACTAAATATGTTACGCATCATAAGAAATAACAGGTTTGAGGTATCATTAGAAATCCTTCGCTTCCAGAATAACTGAAGAAATAATCACCAAAGTGCCAATGGCATTGTGTTGTGCAAGGATTAGATTATGACGTAGAAAAATTCATTAAAATTGGTATGAATTTTCAAGAAAAACTCTAAGTAGTCGCAATAAACAAACAATGATTTTACGGGCAAAATAAACACTGTAAACAGCGAAATTATAAGCAGTAAGGAATATTAAGAGCGGAAAAAACCTTATCTAGTTATAGTTGGGCTCAAAAACGGTACGTGTGACGTCAGAAGCAGTGGTACCAACAGAACATGGTGTTTTGGTGGTACAGTTTTTTAGGTCACCTTTATATAATGATTTATAAAATCTACATATAATTATATTCAATAAAAGTTATATATTCAGAATCGGTGTTTGCTGATATATATTTTTAAAGCCATTATATTTTTCACGTAAATCCTGTTTCATTTTGTCGCTTGGACGGCAGAGGGGATACTATGTAAATACTGTGCATCATAGCCCGGTTCCGTCAGTATAGCGCGCGGCGTGGAGGGGATGGCACATAAATATTGCGAAAAAGCAGCGTCATCTTGGTCATACGAGGTGTGTTCAAAAGAAAAGGTGAATTTTGAATTTTCGCAGGCTGTGTACATTCGATTATCGTTTTTTTTGTTTTTGTTTTGTTGGTACACATATGTTTATCATATGTTAGCATTATCAGCCATTTTGGATTAGTGGTTTGTTTTTGACAACTGGAAAGGTTAGTCACGTTTTGTGTTCTTCGATTTTTTACTTTTTATTATTTTAGTAAAAATCGAAAAACATCGATTTTTTGAAGAAATGCTGATAAGGACATAGAAAACAAAGCAAATCTAAAATTTCACTTCGGACTGATGATGCGAAAACGGCTATCAAGTTCCGACCAAAACTGGAAATGGATTAACCTCAGAAAACGAACCTAAAGTGAAAAAACAAACCACTGATCCAAAATGGCCGATAATGCTAACATATGATAAACATATGTGTACCAACATAATAAAAAAAAATCAATAATCGAATGTACACAGCCCGTGAAAATTCAAAATTCACCTTTTCTTTTGAACACACCTCGTATGAGGAGATACGTTTGATATAGACATGCCTTTAACAATGTTGTATAAAATACGCTAATGTGTGACAGGGCTATCCAGAGGATTCCGAGTTTGATTTTGATGAATTTGGGAGGTATTTCATCGACCACTTGGGCCGTAGAATTTATAAAGAAGATGAAGAATCAGGAGCATACTTCAGAGATGCATTTGGGAATTTCGTGGAAGCCTATAGCCCGAGGATGACAGGTTTCAAACGTAAGCTGCCTATTTTTAAATTTAGTTTCCATACATATTTTATTATTTAGTTAATAAAATTTTACAAAACTAATAAGACAATTTGTAATGTTTTTCTTAGTCCTCCTCACTAAGGGTTACTGTGCTGAGGTGGACTAGGTTTTATTTAGAAACTGATGTTTTTAAGCTCCTACTTTCATGCTGGATAACTCCTCTTCTTTGATATTTTGCTTCTGAATGACTACTCCCTCAATTTGAAGTATAAATGAATACGCTTTCTTTTAAAAAAAAACAGCTCAAATAAAACAAAAAGATTGCGATTACTTGAAGTCAGTTCTTGGAGAGCCCCTGACCAGAGCCCTGGGACAAGTAGTTCTGTATCAACCCTCTGACCCCATCCTGTATTTGGCGCATTGGCTGTTGAAGTACAGGTACAACTCGCACTAACTAGATATACATAGTATACGAATCCACTAGACTGATGAAACCACTAAGGATACAATTCTCATTGTAGGAAGAATATAGATGCCTGCCAGCGGAGAGAAGAGGAACGAACAACCCTGGAAGCGGAGAGGGACCGCATTGCTTTTGAAAATAGAACCCATTCTGTAAGATTTATGAAACATTGTATAAGTGTAGCAATCTCCATCAAACTCTATCATCATTTGGCGGGGACTATGTAACTCCGAATCAGCGTTTCAGAGTTATACGCTAATGTATGCACCTTTGATTTTGTGTGCAACTCGACAATGCTGATTTTGGAGTTACCTAGTTGTAGTAATTACCCCTCGATTTGTAAACTAGAAAAAAACATTTGATTACCTTTTTTTTCATGAATATCTTCCTGATGTCGAGAGTATTATTTCAAATACATAGTTTCTAATTTAATATCAACCATCACAATTTCCAAAGATAACACTGCCACAAAACCTTATTTGAAGACCACTGTCTTTTATCTCTGGCAGAGTGCTTCACAGAAGCGGGACACGTCTCCGCGACTTCAAGATCAGCTGCTTTGGACCGGCGGAGAGAGTCATCTGGATTTCAATCTCATGTCTTACAATACGCCTCAGGTGGACAATTAAATTCACATCTTACAAATAAAACCAAATGCAACAATTTGTTTAAAGCTTTATTTACATAAATAACAATAATAAGTAAGTTATATTTAGAATATCTTGTGTATGTTCTTAGCAAAAAGCAAAGCGACATGGCCTACTGTACCAGTATACTAACCACAATCTCAGAAAGCAGTCACAAGACGTTTGGGGATTATCAGTGCATTACCTATACGAGTATGTCACTGAAAGCTCCATTGTAACCTCACTTTCTATTACATACTTGAATTATGAGAAAGGATTATAAGAAAGCTATCGGCTGTATGCTTTTATATCTGGTTTCCCAGGAGATATGATTTAACCATTTAGTCGCAGGAAGCGCATCCCTGCGCCGCACTATACATGTAAAGTTTCTCCGGCATTATGTGCACGAAACACACTTGACGATGGTAAAACTTATACTTCAAAAAAATTCAAATCTTAACACTACTGACATCTTGCGGAATTTATGCTCGATACATATCGCAGCCAATGACACAAAGCTTTGAAGGAATCTCCTAATTTGGAGGGTAAATTCTCATTTTACTGAATTCTTCCCGGGTCTCTACACAAATGATTGCGCAGGCGCGTTTCATAAGATTCTCAAGCGGAGACGCTCGCGGAGAAATACTCTTAAATCAAAATATCATTTGATTTTTTCATGGATGTGAACTATTATGATATACTATACCTAAACATACATAATTTTGTAACAAAATATAACTTCATCGACGTGTTATCATGATCAAAAGGGAAGTTAAGTATTTTTCATCATGATAAAAAAGATATTAAGTGTTATTTACGGAGACGTAATAACAGTAAATTCCTTTAAAAATTAATGCAAATTTAAGTGCAGTTCATTTATCCAGTGAAACGCGCCAGCAATCAGTATCCGCATCACTGCTGAAGAGCTCTACTCTGGCATATTGCAGTGTCGTTCTTGAAATATCAATGATGGCTGCACGGCCGTCCATATCGTACACTATGGAGATAAGCTAGGACGATTTATCGAGTCCCGTTGATGTACTGGGTGTTTATTTACACTTGAAAGGGTACTTGAAGACGTGTATTTATTTGTATAAACAAATTTTAAAACACATGCGTAATTATTATTTGGAGTAATAAATTGTATTGATGATAAAGAGCCCGGCGTGTGACACAAGTCATACGTATTATTGACGTGCGCAAAAGGTTAAACGGCAGGTCGTTAGACTTTAGCACCATTGAAGTTGTATAAGAAAAATTCACTAATAAAAAAACATTTTTTAACAAAGTTCTTTTTAGGGTAAACGAAACGCAATACGCGCTCACAGATAGCGCTAATTTAAATATTGAGATGAATTGTTTGTTTGGCGGGTGCACATACGGAAGATAAAATGGAATAAATTGTTACAGTAAGTTTAAATCTCAAATCTTTCAAGAAAATTATAAAAACACTGTACATATACATATGCTAGCTTTACAATAATAATATGTTGTAGTTTCTTGGAGGACTTGATCTTTAAACCATTTTTTAATTTTTTCTTTAGTAAGGTATATAAGATAAATGGTAGGTAATTTGACATTTATATAAAAACCATAAGAGATCATTTTAGCACTTATATAAAACAAATGAAAAATATATGTAAATGCAACCGGTATATATATATATGTTATAAGAGATACTTTGGCCGGCATTGAAAGTATTAGTGCCATCTGTGAGCGCGTATTACACTTCGTTTACCCTTAAATGCAATAATTTGAGCAGCAAGTTGTAGAAATAGGTATTAATTAAAATAATATGTACATTAATAAACCCATCAACATCATTACTCAATAATAATGTTGAACATAGGAAGTCATACACAAATGGACGTATTTGTCATAAAGGCGGGGATGAATTCACAAATGCAATGTTTAAGTCACAAAGGCGGAGGTGAAGTCCCGTAGTTCTCAGATGTCACTCTTCCCCTCATAATGACAGGGGTGAAGTCACAAATGCGAGGTTGATGTCACGCGGGCGGAAGTGAAGTTCCCCAGTCAGTTCCTCAGACTTCACTCCTCCCTTCACCGTAAAAGAAACTTCTGTTCTTTTTTTTGTTTGCAAGGGTTACATCTGTTCTGTCATTCTCCTCGCTATCAACTCGCCTGCAAATACCAATTTATTTATTTAATTACATATATAGATAAACATTTGTTTTTTTTTATGTTGACGTATTGCCCATCTCAATAGGTGTGAACCGATATGTGTGACGTGCACTCCATAAAGGCTGAAAAGCTGTGCATACCCTAGGAAAAACGAACCATAAGAAGAAATTTAAAAAAGGAGACAAATTTCTGATCAAAATATATTTTTTCCAAGAATTTGATAAGGAACTTGTACGCTCATCTATTCAGTTGGCCATAACAATCAGCGGAAGATGATAATAAAATGGGCATTTTCAAATATTCAACGCACAATTCATACCCAAACTACCTACCTTTGGTCATAGAGCAATGCACGCCACTTGTATTCATTACTCCAATACGTATCTGTATCAGTGCGCACAGTAGCACCGTTAAAACATGTTGACCAAAGAAAGTGTTAACAAGTGAAAGTGGTGAATGGGAATTTTAAGGGTTCTCTCATCATTTGAGAAAATAGAGAGCTCAGATAGTGTAAATGTTAAATGTAGGTGTTAATAGTTATTTGATAGAAACATACTCCTCATGTGTACGTCTATATGAACAACAAGCATTAAAAGAACAAGCCAATCCAACCAATTTCTAGTTAAATCGAGCTTTCAGAAAACCAGACATAATTAATTATAACTAATATTTTGTAAATAAATTTAACCTGTTTAGAATGTACCAGTCACATAGATTGAGAAAAAACGGGCTATTAGCCATCTCATGGCTACCAATTACTGCGGCTAGGTACAATGTATTATATACTGTACAAAAAGAAAAGTGAACTTTATAAAATATTGAGTTTACAAACAATGTTCAGAAATTTACTGTAATTCCTGAAAGGGGATGATTCTACATACATCATAATCAAAGGAAATCTAATTTTACATTTAGCGAGATATTTTCATGGAAAAGTTTTTATTTTTAAAATCACATATATTATCAAACAAGCCATTTATTAGATGTTAAATCAAAATAAACTATCAGGAAGAAGCGCGCACTTAGCTTTTTTGTTAAATAATAAAAAATATTGGTTAAGTCATTTTTATCAGACATTCATTTAATCAAATCGAAAAAACGAGATACGTTTCATCGACCCAGAGGAGTAAAATTTATGGAGTAACGTGAAAAATATTTTTTTTTTTTAGTTTATATAGGTAATATAAATAATACATGCTTATATGTATAAAGATATTGTATTCATGAACATGTGAAATAAAAAATGTATAAAATCAAGGGCTCAAAACAAGCAAGTTCTGTCTCAACCGTAGATATCATAAGTACAAGAGATGGACCATCAACCATTTTTAATAAGAAATCCTTGACGCCAGAAAGATTCACCAATACTACCGCACATCACACTTCGTTTCTACCCACCAGTGACACACCCGAAGGGCCTGGACCCAACCAAAAAAAATATTAAGAAACTTTTCCAAGAAGAAGAAAGCGTTTGATGCACGCGTATAATGCTTGCAGAGGTTTTTATTTACTTCCACTGCACTGGTACCGACTCCAGCACAGTGCATTATGGGAGTTATTGTATAATTCGGAGAACATGTGCCAATTCATTCCAGTGCACTGGTACCGGACTCCAGCACAGTGCATTATGGGAGTTATTGTATAATTCAGAGAACATGTGTCAATTCATTCGAATTTTTGGTTACTATGATCAAAATAATCAATAGTTTCCTCTTTCTGTTTTACAAAATACAAAAGGGTGTCACGGCTAAATATTTTTTGGAAACTAATTATCGAATGACAAAAATCGACAGCACTTATCGGTTTTACCTTGGACACAAATGCATTCTTCCATTTCTTTATAATTGATATACATAATTCATATCCCACCCCCTGAAGGAAGTACCGACGTACCCCAATTGTGGTACATACAATATTGCGAATGTTAACAATCAATAGAATATACTAGCTTGACTGTTGAAAAGAAAACGGAAATTGCAAAATGTTCGTCTGCGCTGTGTTTATGAATGATATAACTGATGTATCACTCCCTTCAGCCTCGCAACGTATCCATTGAGGATGCCATATTCCAATAAATGTTAATTTCCTGGAACGATTGGGTCTAATATTTATTTAGGAAGGGGTACACAAGAAATATGTTCCAAATCGCTAATCCAGGCTGTTTATGATTCCGTGGCTGAATTTTAGGACAATAATTGACTAAACTAACTTTGAAAACATCTACTGTCCAAGCTGCCGAAATGAGATTTTTGAGAGGTGTTGCAGGAATCACAAAATGGGATCAAATAAGCTCAATGATCAGGGACGAGCTAAAGATCGAACCACCGCTACTCTTCATAGAAAACTCGT
Organism: Halesus radiatus; assembly: GCA_022606495.2. NCBI lineage: Eukaryota > Metazoa > Arthropoda > Insecta > Trichoptera > Limnephilidae > Halesus > Halesus radiatus. Next base: position 63,272 of record JAHDVE020007088.1, read on the forward strand.
AACCGAGGTGGATTGGGCACGTATTAAGAATGCCAGAAAATATTATTCCAGAAGGAAGACGTCCAGCGGGCCGCCCCAGAAACAGGTGGGAAAAGCAACTCCAGAAGCTGGACCTACTATGGACGGATGTCGTTGACGTAGGGCAGGACAGGTACTTCTGGAGGTGCCTTGACGATGCGATGGGTCCCCGACCCGAGTAGGACGAGGGGAAGGAGATGCATGCAACTTACATTGAAAATTTTGATAGTTTACTTGGAATGTTGACGAATATTGTTATAAGAAGATGCCATATCAGCGCAGGAAGGTCTCACAGCCACCGTAAGGTTTGTATTAGAGAAATTTATTACCAATTTTTCTGCATCAGAATTAAGTAGGTATACCAATTCCAGAAACAGGTCTATTTAAAGTAATTTATGAAGAAGGTGCTTATACCCCAAGCGATGACTGTCAAATAACCTCTCTTCTACTAAATGAGTACTGGGCTTTAACACCAAATAAAATTAGTTAAAAAAATGTCTGTCAGAATTTTATTCAGGGACCTTTCAGGTCATCTGTGTTACCATGCAAAAATTGGCAGATGGTATTTTTTTATCAAAGCTAATTAGTCGTGAACTTTTGCCATTAGTTTTGGTTGGGTGACACGTTGGTTATTTTCTTGCAAAAATGACACCGGAAGTGATCCATTTCCAGGACTCCTCTTGAATAGAATTCTGACTACATTTTTTTAAGTAATCTTATTTGGTGTTCACGGCCGGTACTCATTTAGTGGAGGCGACGTATTTGTTAGGTTATTTGATGGAGTATTGGAAGAGATTATTCATTTTGAGGCCAAAAAATGTGGGTTAGCATGTCCAACTGATGGGAGATCTAGATTCAGACTGCGTGTCGCTCATCCTTGCACGTACATTTCGGAGCACGTATTGGAATAAAGTGTGATGTGATCTTTGCTCCGAATCGTACATGTAATATCCGCTATTGTCTTTTTATGAAAATAAAAAATACTTTGTAATAATCCAGTCACTTCTGCGAGTGAGAATGGGTGTATCTCGCATAAGTATGGGCATGTAAAATGATTTATTAGTATGATTTTACAACAGTCTTTATTCAATGTGTAACTAAAACACCGCTTTACAGTTGGGTAGTGTTTGTTTAATAGTAAGGCTGTAGGAGTGCAACCTGGACTCTGGGCACGTTTAGTGTGTTCTTATTCGTAAGAAACCGTATAGTTTTTTTTTGGTTTTGTTCAATAATGTTAGTCACAATAATGAATGTAATGTTTTATTAATGTAATGTTGTTAAATCCATGAAATGATTTTCTTATTTTCTTCATTGTTTATTCATTTTCACGTCTTCAATAAATGTTAAATTACTCTTTGGTGTCATTTTTAATAAAATTAATAAGAAATGTTTTGTATATACCGCTATTAAATATATAAATATCAACATGTTTTGGAAGCGAAGCTTCCCTCGTCATACTTGTTTTTTTATTTATTGATTCAGAAAAAATAATTTAACAATAATAATGGCAGTGGCGGCTCGTGACTTTTGAGTGTTAAGATTGAAAAATATGACGTTGTTGAAGCCGAAAATGATTTTTTTTTTTTTTTCAAAATTTCAATTTTTTGTATGGAGATTTAGATGGTAGTCTTATTTAGGATCAGTATTCCTGCAAATGTATTTTTGTACTATTAGTAGCATGACATGTGTTTTACCACTATCTAAAACCTACACGTTTCAGTAAAATATAAAATAATTAAGATGAAGTCCTGGTAGTCGGTGCATATTTAAACGTATGGGTGTCACATCACTAACTTTGATGGTGGCGGCTATGCTGGCCTATGTCAATAAACACTTTAAAAAATAATTTAAAAAATACATTTCATATTCTTGTACCTACTGGTGAAGTTGCATTTAATTTGTTTCATAGATCATTACGCCGGACATATTATTACAAATTTTCACTGGATAAGCCGGCATTTTGACCAAAACGTGGACAAACAACACGTCCTGGTAATATAAACACAACTATGAAGCGGGACGCTTGCAAATTAAAGTTCCGCTAAATGAACCATAGTCTTGTCAATCTCTTATACTTATGATATCTACCAACATAACACTGAGAGTGTTTGTTTGGGATATGAATGTAATAGTGCCTACCTGTTGTCGCCTTTGACAGCTACCATCGCCTCAGCATATGGTCGCCCTGTAAGCCCATGCTCACGCATACAGAGAGGAATTATTATAGTAAAACAACAAACTAGTATACAGTACATACAAAGCGTTACATACATACATATTTATATGTAAGTAGTCATGCGTATTAGTTTTTGATAGTAGCATACATATAATGTATTATATTATGAGGTGTATAGAAAAACAATGGCGGTGTCGAGCAAAATATGAATAAAGCAGAAATTATAATCTGAGATTTGAACAAATCCACTATTGAACCATACCTCGTGGACTGATTGATGCTTAGAAACCAACCAGATACAGACACTAGAAATGCCTTCCATGTAGATTTTAATGAAAACAAACATGGCCAAACGACATAATACCGAGGGTCATCTATTTCAACGTGTGTTATAGTAAGAGTTAAACGGCCTGTTAAAGCTAAATTTCCCCAAAATGCGTTTTTAAATCTATTTATCTGCCTGTTTTACGTCACCTCTTACTTTCCGAAAACCATAGTTACTTAGCCATTTTGACACGTTTGACAGTTCTGTTGATGGAATTGCTGCTTCAATATTACTTGCGAATTATTTCATGGATAATATTAAAGAAGATGATGATAGTGACGATGAATTCCGCAACCGCGCGTAAATAATAATTTTATTTGGGACGATTCTGAATTTTTGGCATGATATCATAATATATCGAAAGATCTCGTTAAATTTGCAATTTCAATATGATATTACAGTTACTGAGAGGTAAATAATTTTTTTTTCCCTGTAATATCGTATACAGGGGTAGTAATTTATTTTTAAATGCTCAAATGAATATTTTGTACCATATACAAAGCTGTCGGAACATAGGATTGATATATTCAGCCATATAAGAATATTTTTTAGATACAAGTATGACACAAACTAAAACCCGCGCCATATTTTGACATTCTGAATATTCAGCTTTCTAGACTGGTCACACTAATAACTATTATGTCAGCAAAAGTATACTTGAAACACCGCTTGGTCCTACTTAACATTCAAGTTACTGTAACTGACACATAAAATTTAAATTCAGCTATTTGTTGAAGCAGACGGCTCCAAGACAGCCAATCAAATATAACTATGGTTATAGTTATATGTAACTGCCTGATATCGTAGATCTCTGATTGCAAGACACTCTTATAGATAATTTATGTTTGGCCGAGTAGGTTGGTTACAATCGTAAACCAATGAAGATATATTAGGAGTAGGAAGTAGGAGTTTTTCAAATATTGTGAGATTATTCGTAACCTAGGTATGTGTCTTTCTTAAAAAAAATATATATATATTTATATATATATAAGCTGTCAAATTGTTGATATTTGTTGCCGGCCGGTAAGCGTGTCGTGTCACGGTACATACAATGACTGAAGCGGCAATACTGCCATTCCAATTGTACTGAATTGTGACATCACAAGACACGATTGTATTCATTTTACCCAAGTTCACTTCGAAAGGTCGTAACTTCGTTTACATCATTTTCCCGACAATGCCACTTTTATTTCTATACCCTTCATGGTATGTGTAATAGTATATAATATTATTTATGATGGATGGATGGATGATAAGAAACTTATATTGACTCACCTAAACTTTGGGATTTTACTCAGAGGCTCTTCATCAGGCTCCGTGATACTGTCCAGCGTGTTGGCACCGCTAGACTGGAAACACATCAACCAAGGTTACATCACATGTCTTTAAATCTCTGAAAAGTCTGCCTAAAAATATATCGATTATTTACAATGGACTCTGTTTTTACACGGTGGATACGTTGCACGCAATACCGTCTAAAAAAAAAACTGTGTAAAAAAAGTACACTAAAATTAAAAATAATGGTGGATAGGTTTCCTTGTATAAAAATCAATTCATTACTGTTTGTTATTTTATTTAGAAAAACCAGGTAGGTACTTAAAAAAAATTATAACAAAGATTATTCACTATCAGACAATAAACAAACCCGTTTACGCACATTTGGTACGACATCGCTTTCATCACGTGAGATATCCAGAGCCTATGTATTGTTTCTTTCCAAATTTTCAGGTTTACTGGGTTTAAACAAAAATTCTGTTATCGATCACCGAGACTGTTTTTTTTTGTGAGTTCCTTGTATGAATCTTGGTAATGAGCCATGCTAGTAGTCAAATCACATTGAAATTGTAGAGCTCGTTCTACATTGCAGTCATTTGTTATAAAATGATTTTCAAGTTTATTAGCCAGTTGCAGGTCTTCGAGGATTGAATAAGCTGTTATTAGACCTCGTTGGTCATCGTCACTACTTTCCTTGGGGCTGGTGTTCTCCTCTAAAGCAGTTTCAAACATTTGTGCCTCGTTAAAAACTTCATCATTAGTCAATTCAGCGATATGTTCAATCGTGAGCTCTTCAAAGCCCCATCGACCAATTGCGTGTGCCATGTTCTTTTATGTTTGGTAATTTTGCATTACCTGACCAGTTAATTTATATGACGGAATATCAACACGCCACCACACACAGATCACGCTATAATATTCAACGAAATCCACACAACTAACTGCACTGCTATCTACAGAGCACGATGAGGGCAGTTGAACTGAAAATTTTAATTCCCACTAATTTTGATGTATACTTTTTCATTTGGTTCAAAAAGTTTGGGATCCGCGAATGCAGTCTTGCGATTCCCGCCCCGCTTTATCCTAGCCCCCTTCCGCATAGTACTGAGTAGTGAGTACATGCAAAGGATGGGTTATTTCAAAACCGTGTAAAAAGAGAGCCCTGTGTATTTTTATATTAACGGACTATTGTCCAATTACATAAAATACACAACACGAAATGCGATAAACATATAAGACATATTATTAAATATTCTTTGAAGTTTATTTTCGTAAAGCCTGACAAAAATCATTTAGACTGGTATCAAAAATTTTAAGGAGGTGGCTTGAGTTAACAAGTCTCGACATTCTGGACAGTGGAGATTGGTGTACTCATAATTAGTAGAATGCTGATTGAGGAAAAGCAATTCATTGTTTCTGAATCTACGGCAAGAAATGTTGAACTGGATGGATGAGTTGCATTAAAGAAGGTGAGTCAATAATACAAATAATAATTGTAAAATTGCAAATGAGATCAGTCTTTCCTACGATTTTCTAATGAAGAAATGTTTAAGGTTTGTTCATTTTCATCGTAGGAGTAATATGTACATACTTCATCACTTAATATAATGTGGATATGAAAGGCACAAATGATGAATTTTTGTAATACAAATTACTGAAGATACAATTGTATTCAATAATCACACCCCGTTTGTTTCTGAATCAAAAAAGCAAGAGGAATCGTGCAATCTGATTTTCCACTTACAAAATATAATTTTTTTTTACAGTAATTCCACACAGAAGGCCCTGAGGGAAATAATTTCTCTCAAGGCCTATATCATCTTAGGGGATGCTCTGTGGAGGGTCTTTTAGAGGATAGGAGGGAGTGAACTTGGGTCTTGAAGAGACCCATGTTGTAGGAGGGAGGAAATACAGAGGCCGGCAGATCATTCCACAGCTGAGCTGTTGAATACAAGAACGAGTCGTAGAAGCGACCTGTTCTCATGTGACAAATGTCTACACAGTACTGTATGCAAATGTTGGGCGCGCGTTTGACGTGTTTTCCGACTATGCACCTGTGGCGAAGGGATCAATGACGCTAGTTCCTCAGAGAATCTTCCATTAAAATGACGGTAGAACAAGGACAGCATTCCCACCTGACATCTGTGCTGCAAAGATTGCAATCCGTTTGTTAAGATAGACGAATCTATCAAACGGACCGCTTATTTCTGCACAGAGTCTATGGTTTTTTCAAATATTTTGGGGCTCCTGACCAGAGCTAGCTGCCAAATTCTACAGTGGGGCGCGCACTTGTGATTTGTACAGGGTCAGCAGTTGTGTACTATCTGCAGTATCTGCGGGCTCTGTACAATATGCCCAGCTTCTGAGAGGCTAACTTTACTCTGGCTTCAATGGAGCCCCCATACCTGAGCTGGTCACTGGAAGAGACCAAATAACTAAAGTTCTTAAGCAAGAAAACATCTGCCAGTGCAAACCTTATATGTGGGTCTCACTGTAATGTATAAGTACACACATGAGGGAAGAAGCAATTACCTGATTCTCCGCATCGGAGTTATCCTTGTTGACGCATGTGTGACTGCACTTGCAGCGGCTCCCGCAGGCCAGGTCCAGCTTTCTGCAGCTGCACTGCTTGGTACTGCAGCTGCCCTTGCACGTACACTTGGTCTGGCCGTCACTGGTGCGCTTCACAGGGGGCACCGCCAACGGTGCCTTCATCTCCTTCAAGATACTGCGAGTCTGCAACCACACACCGGCAACACGTAAACATGAGATGATCGATATGATGGAAAACTGTTTCCATTCAGAAAACCGTCCCCGGAGGGTGTGAATCACATTCTAAAGTTGTCAGGGTTATCTTTCTCTCAGAAAGAGTGTAATCTGCAGCTATGTACATGAAGCATAAGGATGTAATTTAGTAATATGTATTGGTATGTAACAGTAGAGAAACAAGGATAGTGAGGGGGTACCTTTACGACCCGGGGAGTGGCGATCCAGTCGGGGTCTTCATCTGAATCCTCGTAGTCTTCATTGTCGGAGAAAAAGGAGGCACTCTTCCTTTCTGTACTCTTTACCGTAAGCTGGACTTTCTTTGCCTTTCTGCTCTTCAGCTGCATGTTCAACTCCTCATTCTCTTTCTCCAGTTCATTCTGTTGGCATTTACAAAGTAGAATATTGTATATAGAACATATTCAAGGTTCATGGCAAGGTCTTATGATTTCGCAAGGGTTTTAGAATAATATACTATGTAATTCAGTGGCCATACTTCCGGCATGCTACTGCTAATACTGCAGCACCCGAAGCCATCATATACTTTACACACTGCATGATGTTCTAGCACCGATGAATGATTCAGCTTCATAACACATACACATATATAATTATAGATACAGTACATATTTAATGTCAACCTAAAATAAATTATATCATTTTGTTAGTTGTATTGTAAACGGAATCAATGTTTTTATTAGTACATACGAGTATATGAATAACATTTAGTTACTAACCTTTGCTTTAATTGCTCTTTGACTAACTTCTTCAAGAATATTTATTCTTTCCATCAGTTGGTTGTTTGGTGTTGAAATATCTGTTCCATTTAACTGGCGCAGGAGCGTACAAATCTGCAACAGAAACATTCATTCAAACCAAGATGATGTGGAAATCACAAGAGAAGACAGTGGAACTAAAATTATGTATCCACTTGACGTTGTTTGAGTTTTGGGGCATTGAGTGGTGTTGCGCATCCTCCCTCCTCTATTTCCGAAAACTTATTGAGCTTGCCCAACAGAGACAATAAAAATTTACAAGCACCCAATAAAGAGGAACGAATCTTAAAACATTTATAACGTACCCGCTCTTCATTTTGTCTCTCGGCCTCTGAGAGCCCCTTCTTGTGCTCCAAGTTGATTTCCAACAACTTATGTTCCAGTTCATTCAGCTTCTTCACAGTTTCCTCGTGAACTGCCAGAAGCTCTTCAAATCTATTGTCTTCCTGCATGTTCTTGTACCTGTAGCCCTGGGCCTCTCGCTTGGTTTCCACCGTAACATCGAACAAATACTTCAGCGCGTTCTTGGCCTCCGCCATGGTGTGCAAGGAATCCCATCTGGACTTTACTTTGTTGTCTGCAAGAAAAAATCATTTTTACATAGATTAAATTAAATTTGACACGTAGTTGAAACAGTAAACAAACCATTCTTGTTAGTGTCCAAGGATACAATGCGCCATAAGGACAAGGTAAATTTAAGGCAGAGTTATCAAGTGGGAAGAAGGCTGACTTCGGGCTTTACTATCGCTAGCTGCGTCATGTATTCCAACCAAATAACTGAATATGCAGGCGAGAAAAGAGGCAGAACTCGGATTTGGAGAAAAGACGCCGTTGTCCAAACAAAGCATAAAACCGATAAAAAAAAACAACAGAAAATAAAAATATATCAGTCACACCTGGGACTCAAACCAGGACCTGTCTTACTGGGACAACTGCTTTACCAACTTAGCTAATGAGGCCAGTTCAATTTACATCATCTTCAAAAATTATTATTCTTAATTTATTTTAACTATTTTTAAACTTTTAATTTTTGACCTGACCGGTTTCAGCCTATCAAGGCCATCTACAGACTGGTACAATATTTCCTTAAGCTATGGTATACGTATATACAATTTTTCGAGTATTAGAGGTGGTAAACTATGATTTTATTATTTCTTCAAAAGATGTACGAGTATAATCACATTGTGGAGTCATATTTATTAAATTAATAACATGTTAATAGCATGTTTCAGAAGCAAAGCTCCCCTCATTAAGCTCCCTCATGAGCTTTAGCTCTTATCCTAATGAGGGGAGCTTTGCTTCTGAAACATGTAGATATTAAATACAGTAATAATAATGTTTTATTATCTTCTTTTTCATAACAAAATAACAAATAACGATATCCTCACTGGGATTTCCCGTGCTGACGATTTCATTTACAAAATATGAAATTACATTATATTAAATTGATGTGCTTGATGAAAAAAAAAATTGTAAGATGAGGTGTTTTAAGTGCAGTTGAGTGGTTTCGGTGTTAGTCTGTGTTTGGTGTTAATGTTTTCTATTTCAGATCTCCCTATGTAACGTATCCAGTGTTTTATTGATTTTTAAATTTATTATGGTAGTTGTGATTTTTAAAGGATAGTGGGATTTTGTTGTAGAGTTTAGTTTACTTTAGTATAACAAGTTTTTTTTGTCCAAATGTTGTGTTTGTGGTTCCTTGTTGTATGTGTTTTTGACTCTGAGATCTAGTGTTTCTAATATGTGAAGCAGTATTGTTTTAGAGTATAATTATTTTAATGACATAATGTTAAATTTGTTGAAGATTTCGTCAGTGCTAGTTCCAGGGACTTATTAATTAACAATAATTTTCATGATGGCTTTCGATGGTTTTAAACAAAGGAATTGTAATTAGTTATTGATTTAATAAAATCTGATTAATCCATAACGCTATATTCTGATTTTACACTCCCTGGGGTTTAAGATATTTTGTGTCTATTAATATTATAGCTTTATATACCTATCTGGTTTTAAAAACTATTAAAGATGGCTTACATTGTGTTTTTATCAAGGTGATTTGAATGAAAGGTTGGTGAATTCTGAATTTATTATAAGCTTACAATAGGGTTTTCCCATCTTAGTTGCTATGTCGTGTGTGTTTCACAATTGAATTTCCAAGTGTTTGGTTATTACTATCATTAAGGCATTTACAATGGTTTTATTGATTAATTTACTATTCTAACTAACCATCACGCCGTTTCTCGCAGGGGTAAGCAGAGAGGACGGACCGCCGAACAACTCCATCTTGGTATACACTTCTTGCTTCATTCACATTCATACATTCTCTTCTGTTATTCCGATTTCTGGCATGGCCCGACTCAAGTATTTGATTCACTTGATTGTGCCATATCTTCCTCGAACGTCCCCAGCTTCTTCTTCCATTCACATTCGCGTCATATATTCTCCTTGCACTCCTTTCTTCGTTCATTCGCTCTACGTGCCCGAACCATCTAAGCGGCCCTTTCTTAATCTTGCTCATCACGCATACATCAGCCTTGAATTTTTTACGAATCTCAACATTTTTCACACGATCATACATCGTTTTAACACACATTTGTCTCAGAGATTTCATTTCTACAGCATTCAATTTACTTTCATCCTTCCTCTGCCAGTTCCATGCCTCACTGCCATACATCAGGGTTGCATTGTGGACTGCTAGTTTCGCTTCTTTGGACAACGTTTTGTTTGCGCCAACCACGTTCAGTCCTCTGTTAATGAGGTTTCCTGCATTTACCCTACTTTCAATATCCATATCAGTCTTTCCATCTCTCGTAAACATACTTCACCAAATACACAAACTCATCGACCTGCTCCAAGTATTCATCATTCACAACAATATTGCACACTGTTTTCGTACTCTCTCTTTCAAACCCCATGACTTTAGACTTACTTACATTCATCATTAGCTAAAAAAGACATATATATTTTATACATTGGAACAGATGATAATATTAAAATGGTTTTATAATTAACCATTTCACGAGCTTTGGCCTCATTTGGGGACAGCTATTAATTTGCATATTGGAAAGTACCTTTGATAGATGGCAGTATTTTAGTAATACACATTTGAGATAAAGAACTATAGGTCATCTAGTGACCACTAGATTGGGTAATCTAATACACGGTTTATATTGTTTTTTTATACCCTAAAGCAAGTTTGAAAGTAGGCCATCTTGGATTTTTGTTGAGATTATTGTTTATTTTTTAATGATTTATCATAATAACTCAAAGGTAAGTTTTTTTATTAACCCCTCGAGCCCTTTTTGTTCCCGATGGGGACCAAGTAACTAGACAGAAATAGTATTTTTGTTGCCTTTAGGTAGCTACCCAGAGGGAACAAGAAGAACATAAAAGACTCTACTGCTATCTAAGTTCCTCATAGGGAACAAAAAGGACTCGAGGGTGGATTCACGTGATAATGATTTTTATGTAAAAATAATCATATTGTGAAATCATATGGGGACTTTTAACAAGATGATACACCTACATAGTTTACATGTTAAATGTAAACAGTACTGTTTTACAACCACTGCATATCTTTATGCTTTAGAATGCTTCTATTCCAAAAATTGACCGAAAAGGATATTAAACTATTGCGACTCCAAAAAGGATGCTGTATCATGTGACGATGGTATGGACCCAGAAATAATCAGGAAGAAATCAACCCTGAACAAGGTATGGGTGATGATTTATCGTCCATACCCTTACAAAATACTTCAACTACATCGGAAAACATTTCCGAATCTATAATCTATACGACAATATAAGTGTAATCCAGTGGGTTGATACTGCTGTAGTCTACGTGGCCTCTACATTTTGTAGTTGGTTTTGGCTGACCGATGGAGTGGTGAGTGTACAGGTTCAGGGGCCTTATGTTATTAAAACTGTACAATAATCACATGGGAGGACTCGACTTATTGGATTATCTTATAGCTCTCTACTAGCACAGTATAAGACAGAAAAGATGGTATACATGGGAATCTTTTATTAACCAAAAACCACACCGTTTTCCTCGCAGGGGGTAAACAACTTGACCTTTGGCATACACTTTTTGCTTCATTCACATTCATACATTATTTTCTGTTATTTCGACTTCGAACATGGCCCAACTCAAGTATTTGATTTACTTGATCGTGCTATGTCTTCCTTGGGCGTCCTCGCCTTCTTCTTCAAACTCATCCACCTACTCTAACTATTCATCTTTCAAAATTATATTGTACACTGTTTTCGCACTCTCTATTTCAAACGCCATAACTTTAGACATACCTACATTCATTATTAGCTCATTCTTCATACATACTTAGTTCCATATTGTTACCAATCAGCATTGCAATTTTTTTTTTATTAACAACAAATTTTTACACAATATAAAACAAAAAAGTTCCGATAAAATACTTTCTAGTAGTGTTGTTTCAATAAATTTATAGTTAAGATACTTACATATATTTCTATATAAAGTAAAAACATATGTAACAAACTTAAATCTTTAAAACATAAATATTTCATAATAATGTTACTCAAAAATATTTCTACTTATATCTATAAAAAATAAACAACAATACATACAATAATATTTCCTAATTATCTAATACAAATAGTTTCTTTCAGCTAACCAAGTTTTCAATACATTTATTAACTGTTTTATTTTAATACAATTTTTTATTTCAGCAGATAACGTATTTAAACAGCTAGGAATAATGTTCTTTGTTCATATTTGTTTGAATGTTTAGGAACCATTAATCCTTCATTAAAATTGAGACGAGTATTGGAAGTGTGCTCTAGTCTATTTGTATTATATACAGGGTTATTAATGTGCTGAAATATAATTTTGTATGACAGAATTGCTCTTACTGAACGAATTTTGAGGCTCTGATAAAAGTATGGAATATTATGTCTCTGTTTATATACACTTTCATGAGCTAATAATTTAACCAATGAATTTGCACTGATTGAACATTATTGATATTTGTTTACAGGAAAGTCCCCAGGCTGTAATTCCATACCTTATAACAGATTCAGTTAATGATAAATAAATTATTCGAAGTGTACAAATTGGAACAAAGAACTTTAATTTATATAATCTACTAACAATTGCTCTAAGTCGTACACAAACTTCACATATAAATAAAGTTTGTTACGATCATCGGCATACAACAGGCAACATACTTTCAGATTACTCATTCAGAGAATCCTTTACCATATTTGCTAAATGCTCCCAGTCAATGCATGGATTATAAAGAAAAACAATTTGAAGATGAAGTTATATTTACTGGAATTAAGGAGACAAATAGCATCATCCCTAATATTCCAAGGATTGGTTGGAATGGAAAAGGTATAAAAAAAAACGGTCCAAGTTTAACTACTGAAAATACTCCTATATGAACTGATGGCATTAACCATTTTCTAGCTAAATCAAATGGTCCAAATACATAAAGATGCCATCATAAAAATTGAAAGAAAAAAGAAAATATGGGATGATCTTATTTACCCAGAATGCATGGAACCTTTCCAGAAGTAATTTTAGATGACATTTTTTTTACTTATTCATAAATTAACTATTTGTTCTAATAATAATAAATCAATTCAAGGTAAAAAAAAAAAAAAATCATTTTTTTAAATATATCATGTGTGTATCCAATATTTTTGTGGACAGCTGGAAGTGGTATGAGTTCTCATATGAAGACACATTTATTTACCATATTCAGAGCATACATATTTCATAAAACATTATTTTGTTTTCACATTCTTCATAATTCGTCCCTGAGAGGATTAAGAAAATATACATTTTACATTTCCCATACATTTTACGGGTTGAAAAATGACACGCTACACAAAAACGATTACAAATTATTTATTTTGTACACAACCGTTACATGTTTTTACTAAATATTACATTAGAATATTGCTTTAATGAATTATCACTACAGAACGTTTCAATTACACAAATACATAGTTGAAAACGTTATTCGAAATGAACAATACTGTTCCAACAGCATAATGATTTTATGAATCATGAAAGTTTCACAATAATAAATTACACAAATGAAGATAAAATATTACAAATAAGTAGTTGACATATGTTTTTTTTTAATAATAACACAGTTAACTAGACATTTTGAGTAAGTTGAAGCACAAAATTCAATGGCTCAGACATCTCGGTGTACCGAGCACATAAAAACAAGCGATTGCGATGGACTGCTTTTGGATATTTATTATAATTATTGGAGAGAGTTTGTGGTTAACTTTTAAAACCAAAGAGAAAGCATGGTTTTCTCTCTTTCTAATACGGCTTAAATCATATATCTAACCGTAATATAAAAGGAGATAGAATGAATATTATGAGTCCATCGCAGTAGCTGGCGTTTACGCCACTCGAATACCCAAGAGGTTAAAAACCAAATACAGACTAACACCGAAACCATTCAAATGCTCTTCATCAATTTTACATAATTTAATTTAATATTTTGTAAATGAAATCCTCAGCACGGGAAATCCCGGTGAGGATATCAATATTTTTTAATTTTTTATAAAAAAAAAACATTATTAGTTTGCGAGCTGTTTTTCATTTTTATGTTTGTGAGATTATTGCTAATGTAAGTTTTTTCTTTAATATTTTTTTCTTAATTTAAAAACCATTTTAATATTATCATCTATTCCAATGTATAAAATACATATATCAATTAAAAATTCCGTGATACCATAAATATAATACGAACTAGACACCACCTGTTTAGACAATGAACAACTGTACATGCGTGATAACAACAATACAAGTAGGGTATTCCCTAAATGCATAGTAAATTAATAAAACCATTGTAAATATGTTTTAATGATAGTAATAACCGAACACTTGGAAATTCAATTGTGAAACACACACGACATAGCAACTAAGATGGGAAAACCCTATTGTAAACTTATAATAAATTCAGAATTCGCCAACCTTTCACTGTATAAATGCATTATAAAATCAGCTTGATAAAAACATAATGTAAGCCATCTTTAATAGTTTTTAAAACCAGACAGGTATATAAAGCTATAATATTAATAGACACAAAATATCTTAAACCCTAGGGAGTGTAAAATCAGGCTATAGCAATACTGATTAATCAAATTGAATTAAAATCATGGTTTACCACCCCTGAATAATTTTGGCTAATCGCACATTATTGTTTAATAGGGATTTTTTTAAGTGGGCAGACAAACAGCATCATGAACAAAGTTATCCAGTCTATTGCTTCATTTTTATTAGCAGTTCAAACCAGGGTACAAAACTATTCCAAACCCAGAAGCCCAAACTGTTCCAGAAAATAATCCGATCATTTCAATATTAACAAATAAGTAAATGATATAAGTTGTAGTTGACAATAATTTATAAACTAGGCAGTAATAATTCATTCATCCTCCTTTTGAAATTTGCCAACCTTAGATTATTGTCAAGTACATCCATATCCTTTAAGTATTTGTTACCAAGACTGTGTAAGTGTTAATTGGGGAATTCAAAATATAGTTGGAACGGGATATAGATACTTATACAATACGATATTTCGATACACAAATATATGTATGTGTGCTTATATATATATGTATGTGTGCATACGTATATGGATATGTGCATACATGTATGTATGTGTGCGTACGTATATGTATATGTGCGTACATATATGTGTATATTATATGCCTATGTGTTTGCGTGTGTATGTATGTGTGCACCTATGTGTACATGTGTGCATGCTTGCATATATTAAAAAAATATATATATGCATATATATATTTTTGGGATCTAATCCTTACGCATGTCTTTTTCTCCTTTCTATCTTCTACTTTCTTTTATAATTTTTCAAATTGTCAGCTTGTTAATATAATTAATATAATAAATCCATATGTTTACACTACAAAGTAACTATACTCCATTGGTCACCATGAAACAAGCAGCTGCCTAGTATGGTGATCTAATGTATCTGCTCCATGTAAATGTCTCCATTAAATATCATGTATTTTATAAATAAATAAAAATTTTAACAGCGAGGTTGATGTGGAAAAACTAAGGCATCTCGATTGGAGTTCCCGGATGTACGAGGTCTCTCTAAAAAGTATGCGACCTTGAATTTTCCCACGCATAGTAGTGATACAAGGGCCAGCGCCACTGTGCACAGTAGAAGGAGACAGTTTAATGCGCATACTTCAATTTTTTCTCAGAATTCCAGTGACTAGTCGTTACCTACTGGCTGTCGAGTGAATTGTTCTTATAAGTGTTTATCAGATTTAGATTTCTCTTAAAATTACTGAACGAGTTGAACAGCGGCAATCCTTCAAATTTTGTCTTCTTTTGAACTGGAGATGTGTTATGGGTGTACGGGTATGACCCGTAAACAAAAGCACAATCGTCACAATGGAAGCATCCCCGGTCCCCAAGGCCGAAAAAAGGGCGACACGTGAAGAGCAAAATTAAGGAGATGCTAACCGTGTTCTTTGATATCTGAGGAATTTCGCATCATAGAGAATCATAGCATCATATCATAATCATATCATAAGCATAATCATAGAATCTATGCATCATAGCATCATCATAGAATATGCATTGGAAGGACAAACAGCGACAAAACAGTACTATCAAGAAGTTCTCCGCCGACTCCGTGATGCAGTTCGACGCAAAAGAGTAGACCTCTGGAGGGCGAAAAACTAACAGTTGCATCACGACAATGCTCCATCTCATCCATGGCACCTGATACAGACTTTCTTGGCAATATATGGAATTCCAGTCGTTCGTCAACCTCTCTACTCTCTGGACATGGCTCCTTGCGACTTCTGGTTGTTTCCAAAATTGAAAATGCCATTGAAAGCATCCCGTTTTCAGAGTAGAGAAGAGATAATGCAGAATGCGACGGCAGAGTTGAAACCATTCCAAAAGAAGCCTTCGAGAAGTGTTGTTCGGCAGTGGGCTAAGTGTGTGGAGGCGCAAGGGGCCTACTTTGAAGGGGATTAAAGTCCCAATCCCGTCATATAAATAATATATTTTTCCCAGATAAAGATCAGATACTTTTTATAAAGACCTCCTATGTGATGCCGCACCATTTGTTCCAAGGGAAGCTCTCCTTCATTTTTCTCACTGAGCCTAGCGAGAACTAAATGTGAGTGTACTGTGTCACCACATGCTCTTCTTCTCCTAGGGCTTTCATAAGAATCTCCTCTTGGGGTGCTTCTATTTTGGGCTTGTTTTTATCTTCTCTAATTATACATATATATATATAATATGTATGTATATCTTTTTTCTCTTTTCTTTGTAAGACGAACATTCTCGGGTTACTTATAACCTGGCAATATTTGATTTCTGGTTCTGGTTGTCTGATAATGAAGGAATGAGCTTGAGGAGGATGAAATCTGCAATGCCTGAATCCAACCCGACGCTCTGAACCACTCGCTCACTAGCCGGTTTCCATGGCATGTGTCCAGACATTCCACTAGATTCTATCATGAGCTACGTGATCTTGAGGGTCCTGGGCAATAAAAGGTGGCAGTGAGGAGCCTGGTTCCTGGTTCAACGACTCAAGATGAAGAATTCGGTTAACTGTCTGGTAGCACAAATGTTGGAGTTCTTTGGATATCAAAATACATACTTGTCTAGCAACATGTACTACAGTCATGCTCTACCGGGCCATTTATGGTGAGAGGCACGATTGCATCACTCACAGCTGCAACTGTTCACTCACTGCATTATGTCCCGTGGTCCAGCACTTTGCACTACTCATTTCACTGGTGTTCACTTTTGAGCCACTTTTTGCAATTAACGAATTCCCACAAAAGATGTTAATTTTACAACCCTTGTTTTACTTACCCGCTAATTACTGTTTTAGGCTGTCATTCTATAGAAAACATGAGTCTCCTGGCCACTCGCAAGGGCGTGTTGGCGTACTCACCCTGGCCCCCAGTGAGGATCTTCTCCTGCAGCTCGGCGATCTGTGCCGAGCGCTGGGCTACCTCCTCCTGCAGGCGCGGGATGTCGGCGTGGTGGGGGTCGGCGACGCTTAAGTGCTTCAACTGGGTGGTGAAAGTCTGGCGGTCCTCCATAAGCCCCTCGAGGTGGCGCTCGGCGGCCACCACCCACTTGACCACCTCCAGCTCCTGCTCCACCCACTTCAGCACCCCCTCGGGGCTGCCCTTGCCTGAGTCTGTCCGGCTCGGTACCGACCGCTGCTTCTGAGCCGTCTGCTGTCTGTCGAGCACCTCCTGCAAAACACATTATATTACAGCTCTGCGAGTACTATTTCGGAGGATATCCAGGATGTCTACCTGAAGGTGTACAGCTACAGCTACTACGACATAATATGAGAAATGCGGACCAACCTTCAGCCTCTTGTTGATGGCCACGGCCTCTTCCATCTTCCTCTTGAGCACGTTCTGTGTCTTAACGTGGTTGATTTCCATCTTGGCCATGGCGGTCTGCCTCTTGCGGTCCTGGTCACACAGTTTGGCCATCTTCCTCTCCGACTGCAACTTCCAGGAGCGGAAGCGGGTGTTCTCTTGTTGCATGGTTTTAATCAACTTCACCTAAAATAAATAAAAATAGTATAAATGTAAAAGCCTGAAGTGGCCGGAGTCAGAGAGACGATGGAATCTCATATTTGTGTGGAGTGTTCATTTCAAGTCAGTGGCAAATGGTGTGAGTATCCACCTTTCTAGAACGAGGGCAAATGCGCTGTAAAACAGGCTTGGGCCCACTGGGTTTTTACACGCTTAATTATAAGTAACTAAATAAGTGCATGATTTTAAATTATAGTAATGATAATCTACACAAATTGCTAATAAATATTTTATTACTGGTTAAACGTCTATTAAATGCTATTTGACCTTATACTAACGTTTATTGATTACATTTCAAAAAGTGTTTAGAATACTACTTATATTGAAGATTTACGGAAAAGGTTAGTTGATTAATATGAACAACCTCCTCAATTAAACAGATTTAGGCTCCTGTAACCCAAATGTTATGGTTACGTTCTCCACATTGTTTGACACTCTCATCCCATGAATATTGTGTTCCTCTTCTACTATAGGGATATATTTTACATTTTATTACCTAAAACCACTCATAATTACTACAGTACTTAGAATTAAGTATGGTTTTTATAACTCATATCGTTAATTATTGTTTTCATGTGTATATTTGTTGAAAAAACCCACTTTTGGTTATCAAAAGAAGGGTTTTTTCATGTGGATTTTACGGTCGGGAAAAACCATGCAAATGTATTAAATTAAATTTATTTAATTATTTGTGGATAAAAGCCGCTACCTCGGGGGATGAGGTTCTACGGAAGTTGTCAAACAGCAAAAGTAGCAGAAAAAATAACAGAAATAATGTAATGATTTGGCAATATTGATTGGTTTACCTTATTGGCCTTCATTTGAATAATCTCCTTGTTCAGCGAGACAATCTTCAGGTCGTTCTTCTCTTTCATCTTGATAAAACAGGCTTGCTGGGTGCACTTCTTCTTGAGGTTGGAAATCTCGGCCTCGAGACTCTGGATGCGGCCTCTCCTCTCTTCTGTACCCTTGGAGTCCAGTTTGGGCTTCAGGTGGTTGGCCTTTAGCTGTCCCGCTAGTTTCTCACGCTCCTCCTCCAATTCCGTGATGCGCAGCTCGTAGTCCCGCACATTCTGGTTGTGGGTGTTCAAGTCCAGGTTGTTGGAAGACAGTTTCTCTGCCAAGCTTATCTTTAGAGCTAAGGACTTGACTAGGTCCTGTAGCTGGTGGTTCCTGGAAACCTGTTCCAGAGCATGGGCTTCTTCCTTCTCATTGATTTCACTCTCATTCAGATCCGGGGTACCCTCCACAAAGTCCTCTCCCGTCCCCTCGCTGTCTCCTCCCTTGCTGTCATCGTCATCCACGATCATCTGTTGGATGAGCTGGCCACACTGTCTCTGCTCCGAGTGCAGATCTATAATCTGCCGCCTCATTTCGCGCATGGACTGGATGGCCTCTTCCCTGGAGGTGGTTTCAGACACCTTCTGCAGATTATCAATAGTCAGATTGCACTCTTCGGTAATTTCGGTTAGTTTTTGGTCTACCTTTTCTTTAGCGGCTTCCGCCAGGATGATCTTCTCGAAGATATTGGTATTTTCAGTAAGGGCTTCTTGGAGCATTCGGTTGAGATTCTTATTTTTGTCCAGAACGATTTCATATTTATCCATAAGCTGAATATTCTTAATCCTCTCCCTCTTCAGTTCTTCAGACAGGCGACTTGTATCTTCAGAAAAGCCTCCTCCACTGTTTAGAAGCTGCAAGCGCAGCTGCTGCACCATATTGTTGAGCCTGAACATAAGTAATTAAATTAGTGGGTGGTGTGGGCGGGTGTTGCTTTATTGCACAACTATATTCGCAACTAAACTGACCTGATAATCTCAGCGCTCTTAGCGTCCTGATTGATGATGGGCTTGTTGTGTATCTGCTTGGCCCGATCTGCGTACCTCAGGGTGCTGATGGTCTCTTCCAAGTTATAGTCTGCAGGGCTCACACACGCAATCATCAAGGTTATGGAGTTCCCGCCCAAGGAATCTGGAATATTTACAAAATGACCGCTTATTGTAAAAGAAACAGACAACTTTAATTTATTTCTACTCTAGATAGAAGAAAGGATGGAATAGACGAGAGACTATAATATTATGAGGTTTTAAAAATACCACTACAAACAATATATTATTATTGATGTGTCTCTGTAATAAGTATAACTATATAATGTACCAGTGATGTCTTTATTACAAATGCAAATTATGTGTTGTTAATGTGAATGTTAATTATGTATCTTAAATATTAAGTATGTTTGTTTCTAAAAGTGTCCTGCAGGTTCTGCATGTGATCCCACAATGAGTTTCTTAACTCTTGGGAATAAAATCCATAATGTATTGTATACTTTTTATAAATTATGTATCTCTTTCACCTTTCAGCAACCGCGTGAGCTTGCTCTCCCTGTAGCAAATGAATCCTCGGGTGGTACCATCTCCCAGAGCCGAGATGACGTTCCCCAGGGCCAGCAGCCCTTGGTTGATTTTTACCCCTTCCTTGAACCTGTTCCCGGTTGCCTTCGTCTTCTTGGATCTCTCGGACCCCGCCAGGTCCACGAGGTGAAACTTGGAAGTGGTGATTTGGTTTCTGCAATCACAACATAATGGTAAAATCCATACATTACAGCGCAACATACAATATAACATTTTTCCCTTCTGCAGAAAACCAAAATAAGACCAGAAGTCGGGTAGTAATCTTTAAATGTAAATCTAATTGATTATAAAAGCATTGTAAGATCCCGTAAGGTCTCAAAGACTGCACTGGGCTGGCTGCTCATTTATTTATTCATTTATTGATGGGCTTTTACATATTTTAACATTTAAATGATTTTGTGTACAGTAAGAAAAAAGGCTTTAAGTTAACAAAAAAAAAAGAACATGATACATAGTAGGTATATAAGTGTAAAATATTTATGATATATATATATATATATATATATGTATATATGTATTTATCATAATGTGTAAGTGCATGACACGGAGAAGTTATAAAGGGAAAGGGTTTTAATTTGCAGAATAGTACTAGTCTGATCTACATGATACTTAATGTACAAGTGGATAATATAATATAATATGAGTGCGTGACATTGTGAAAAAAAAAAAGAAATCAATGTGTTTTTATATTTCGGATGAATGTATAAAAATGTATGAAATTACTAATACATAATATAGTACATGATACATAGAACGAAAAAAAGAGGAAGAAGTTTTTGGATTGCAGATAATTGCGATGCTCTTAAAATCTTTGCAACATAAAAATATCATTCAGGTATCTTTTAAACATGGGTAAACTTATATTAAATATATCTATAGCAGAGGTGAATTTGTTTCCAAGTGTATGTAGTTAGTCCTAGAATTATTGTTACAGAGTAATATATTTTGCCGAGTTTGTCGAAGAGGTACTTTGAAGTTGATTAGTAGCAAGAGTTCGCAACAGTCTAATACGGAATAAATAATTTTATATAAAAAAGTTAATTCTGTTATATTTCTTCTGTTTTCTAGAGTATGTATTTTGAGTGTATTTAGTAAGAATGTATAGTATATGCTTTGCATTGGTATGTGTAGTTTGAAGTTAATAAAATGTAAAAATTTGCACTGCACGCATTCAATATTTTTTATATGAATGATATAGTATGGGGAGCACACTATTGAATTGTATTCTAATATGCTGCGCACTAATGACAAATATGCGATTTTTATAACTTCCAGCGAGTCTTCGATAGTTCTAATTATAAATCCCAATGTCTTCATACCTTTATTATTTGTTGTGTGTGATTTACAAAAGTTAATTGTGTATCAAACAAAACTCCAAGATCCCTAATTTCGTTGACTTTTCCGTAGATATCTATACCGTTATCTATAGCGTATTTAAATGATAACGGGGTCTTGATTCGACAAAATGTTAGTGTCTTACATTTATCAACGCTGAGAAATAAGTTAGCGATACACCAATTATGTAATTTGTCGATGTTTAACTGTAAGATTATGCAGTCGCTAATATTGGATATTTCTTTGTATAGTTTAATATCATCGGCAAAAAGCAGAACTTCTACATCGTCGAAACAAGTTATGATGTCATTAATGAATATTAGGAATAGAAAGGGACCAAGATGACTTCCTTGCGGCAGACCACTAGTTGCATTAAATACATACATTTGAAAGATTTAATTTTGACAAACAAGATTCTGTTAGATAAGTAAGTTGAGAACCAATCCAACATGTTGCCTCTCAGTCCTAGTGGATATAATTTACTAAGTAATAATGTATGGGATACTTTATCAAAAGCTTTTGAAAAGTCTGTATAGATGCTATCAACTTGTTTTTTATTCGTAAAAGATTCCGTAATATAGCTTTGGAACCCGCGTTGTTTTTTATCAATTACGTATTGATGGATAAATTAAGTAGAGAACAAGGGGTTCAAAAAAATTCTATACATATAGGACGATAGTTTATGTCAGTGTCATCACCTTTTTCGAAAATTGGGGTAATATAACTAGATTTCCAACGAGTTGGAAAATGTCGTGAGGAAAGTAAATGGTTAAATAATATGGTGAGTGGACTTGATATTGCAGATGCGCATTGTATAAAAATATTGGGGGAAGGTTGGCGCTATGTATATAATTCCAATAATGATTTTTTCCATGGGGGTTACAATGGGTCATGTGAAAAGAACGTCACCTGACAGGACTGGAGCACGATAGTCTTACGAAATAAAATACAACTCGGGGAGAAGCAACTCACTTGTCCAGCTTGCTCTCCTTAACTATCTGCACGGTGAAGATGGCGTGGCTGCGACTGGAGGTAGCGTTCATGGCAGTGGCGCCCGTAGCACGGCCCGCCGAGCCTCGCACCAGGCAATCCATGGTCTGCGCTGCCGTGGACACCTGCTCCTCTGTCAACCCTGCAATACGTTAAATAATAATGATATATTGCTTAATACAACTTTACAGAATCTAAAACTTATCAGATAAGAAAAGGCATATTAACCTGGCAAAACAATTTCCTTATTGTCTTCTCTGATGTCAATACCATTCTGTTCTCTAGGTTTGGTGGAGAGAAGGTCGTAGAGTTGTTCCTGGTAAAGTTCCATAAAGGAAACAGTAATTTTGAACTCAAACTCCTCGCTGTTGGAATCCACATATTGGAATATATCCCCGACGGCCTGCGGGATGATGCCGGCGTCGTATTCGTCCGCGGGACTGCCCGAGTAGCACGTGCCCATGGAGTACGTCTTGCCGGAGCCTGTCTGCCCATAGGCTAGAATTGTCACATTGTAGCCTGCAACAAACAAGTTCACATTAATTTGTTGTTCCTCGTTACAATATTAAATTATTAGTCAATGTAGTGAGTAACAGACAAGTACCAACCTTTAAACAAGTTGGTAACCATGCCCGCCACAGCTGTGCTGTAGAAGGTCCTCTGGCCGACCTCAGGTGGGAACACGTAGTTATACGTGAAGGCCAACCCCTTGACCTGCACCTGCTGCTGCTCCTGGAAGGTCTGGAGGCACATATCACAGCCGCGTGTCACTTCCGACTCCACCAGCGGCCGGATGCGCAGTGCCACCTGTACCGTGTCAGGAGCAACCTTATTGCCATTGCTCATCTGGAATACAGACATAAAAAAATGGATTATTTCTATAGCGCCGTTTTCGTGGGAAAATCACCTCAGGGGCGCTATAATGGACTACGGTTAGGGTATGGTAATTCTATTTAATTCTAATAATTTTTTTTTAATAAACTATGAACCTCAAACTTTTTGTAATTCATCTCAGCCCTGTGGTACCAAAAAAACACTACCTACATACGTGTAACTATTGACATACGTAATTATAATTAATCAAATTTAAAATATACGACACAAAAAAAAATATTATGCTGATATTTTTCGTTTGACGTTAATTTTATAAGTGCATCTATCTTAATAAATCAATCAAATACACTTTTAAAAAAAGAAAATAATAAAAGCTTTTACCATATTTCTATCAACAAGGCTTTGATTAGTTTATTGTGTAGTTAAAAATAAGTAAATTTAAAAAATAACTATGCGATTCTTTGAAAACAATGCCAGTATTCCCGTATTGCATTTGAAACAAACGGCAATAAAAAGCCGAAAACGTTTCTATCCAACGACCGATACAAGTAAACAATGAGTATGTGTAGTAACTTACCGTAAAGCCAGAAAATATAAGAAGAATACGAGAACAATAATAAACAAGAAGTAAGAACACTGGTGTATTTTTTATATATAAATGAATTTAGTTTAATGACAGATCACACGTTACAGACAAACACTTCAGACAGTAGTACTCGATTCAAACGTATCAACTCAACTGATTTGATTTCAAACTCACGAAGTAACCAATGGAATAACGAACTTTCACGCGCATGCGTCATAGAAAGACGATCATAGATTATATTAAGACCATAGATATTCCCGCGGACCATAGATATCCACGGTAATAGTAATAACCATAGAGATATACCACGCTGCGATTGGTCCAAAATATTATATTTTGCTCCTTTTATCTATTTTTTCTTCTATTTTATTGTGTGGATGCTATTTATTGTTTTATTATTAAGTTTTTGTTATTTCTAATTTTGTAAATTATTTCGTGATGGAATTTGATTTAAAAATATGCGTTTTTTTTAAATGTCAATTTTTTTTCGCATTATAGGTAAAATATAATTTTTATGCAATTCATCTTTTTAGTTATATTTTGCCAAAACAAATCCTGTGTGAAAACGAACTTTTGCGCTTTTAAATTTATAAATCTTATCTTTCCAAACAAACTTTTGAAATTGTGACTCCACAATACAATAATATTCGACGAAGAAGAAAACCTGCTCTTAACAAAACCGATATTTTTCAAAGCTCACCAAAACGCTTTAAATCAATGGCCGGTCGGTTTTTAGCACTTTTGAGGTTAGAATGTCAAATGTAAAAACAAGGATCAGCTTTACCGCACATAATTGTATATTATATTCATGGTAAACCATAACTAAACATAAGTAATAAAATGATGTGCCTTTTAGAAGCTTTAACTTAAATAATAATAATGTTATTGAGCATTAACATCATCATAATATCCGTATTGATACTTGGTTTGCCCATGAATACTTTAATTCCTTTCATTAATAATAGTTTTTTTTTTTATAACGAACAACAATTAAAGAGCTTAAAGTCACCCAAATTAAGTTTAAATTTTGCCAAAACCAAAAATACATCTTTAAAATACAAAACAAAACCGAAAAATAAAAATTTCCATACAGAATACACACGTAACGTCAGATGTTCAAAATGCAATGGTACCAACATAACAAGGTGTTTTGATTAGATGATTATTTATTCCCTTTTAAATAACGATTGATTAATTCAACGTAATAAAACTTATACATTCAGAATCGGAGTTTGCTGATCTAAATGAATATACATTTTTAAATCCATAATATTTTTCACTGGAGTTCCTTATTGCAGCTGCATAGGACCGCCCCTGGTCATTTGGTTTGTGGAAAAAACCTTACGCATATTCTCTAGAAACTTGAACATAAAGACAACGATGGTGATTTTCTATTATGCTATACTAATGACAATATGGAGCTGTTAAGTGTTTTTTTTTGGAATATCCCATAGTTGCAAAATACTGACTCGTCAATATTCTTGGAAACGTATGATAAATCTAGAAATAAGTGGGCAATGGGTTTTCTGGAATACTTGATAATTATTGTAGTTTTATTTTCTTTTTCACCTTTCGTTCTATAAATAAACATTTCGGTATTAATTAAATTATTGTCTGTGTATACTGTTGTTCTGTTTCATAGTAATAATAATAATATTTGGATGATTTGTATTTCGCCGTTTTTGTGAAAAATCACCTCTCTCTCAAATCACAATTCTTTTGTATGTAGATTTTATATGAGAGGTGGGAAACCATCTACATCTTCATACAAAAATTGAAATTATGAAAAAAAAATCATTGTCGGCTTCAACAACATCAATAACGTCGTATTTTTCAATCTTAGCAATCTACCTCAGTCAATAGTCACGAGCCGCCACTGATTGAAAGTATCCTTTTTTAATACATAATAAGCACATGGTTATAAAAAAAAATATTTTTTAAAGATCACTAATTGAATTTTACAAATATGAATACCCCACAAGAGTCCCAACTGCTCATAATCGTCTGGAGCCAGTGAGACTAAGGCATCCCCACTTGGGGTGTGTTGTGGGGCTGAAGGTGGTGGGGAGGGGAAGGAGATGCGAAAGGGGAAGGTGGGGAAGTACCAACGTATTCAGATCTGGCCACCTAACACGGCTAAAGGAATTTCAAGCAACGTTTCGATTCTGAATAGCGGTCTTTCACCAGGGCGATACTGACAGTATATACCACTCTGGAACGCGCCGCAAATAAACTACATATTATTTTAAATGAATAAATTGTGAAATGACACAAAATAATCGAATAAAGTATATACAATGACTCTGTATTATTCTTTAGTTATTATATTTTCCCTGACGAAGTTTGTTTTAAGCGAAACCGGTTGGCGTAAAATTACAATAAATTCATGGTTTATAAGAAAGTATTTGTTTTAATTAAAAATTAATAAAATTTACTAGCTCACGCCGAGATTTGAACCCGCGACCTCCGGATTCTTAGCCGAGGATCGTAACCACTCAACTGCGGAGGCCGTCATCACAATATATTTCCGTCGTCATTTTAATGCATTTCTTGTCATCTTAAAAGTTTTAAAAATAAGTAATATTAGCCACAATCTTAAGTTCTAACAAGACCTGTTAAATAAATTACGATCGAAAAGGGTTAAAAGGTTTTAAATGGCAACACAAAGATGGTTCATAGGAAAATCGAAGCAAGTTTTAAAAGGACGCAATGGTCCAAGTAACTACATGTTTTATTTTAACCAAACGGTGTTCAGAAAATTGTTGGATTTTCCGAAATGAGATCATTCTCCAACAGGAGGAGGAAAAAAAGGATTTATAAATTTTAAAATAACCACCCGTTTAGTGCAGGGGTGGGCACACTTTTTTTCTAGGAGCGACTAGTATCGACTGATATCGTTTGTAATTATATCATGATATAAAAATATAAACACAATTACAAAACGAATATGTATTTTAAAAACTGATATTTTAAACATATGCATTAAAAAAAAAACAATCCAAAAACTCGTAACAATGATATAATTATTTATTTCAGTAAAAAAGAGAAGAGAGGGGAAATATCGTATTTTAAGAGATGGAACGTGGAGTAATTTTGACCCGTTTGAACAAGAAATACTACAATATTTGTAATGGACAAAAAAATACATTCGCGATCGACCAGTATATTGCGATCGACGCACTGACCATCCCTGCTTTGCATATACATCTCCACCTTTAGAAAACAGACGAATAATAAACAACCTAACGTTTTTATTAAAGTTATTAAACTGTAAATTTCATTGTTCTGAAAACCTGCGTTTAGTTTCATCTAATCTATCTGCACATACACATATAACTTCAAATGTGGACACAATGTAAACAATGTAAAAAAGAAAAACATGTACAAATTTATATTCATGCCTTTATTTAAAACTAGCTGATGTTACCCTGCCTTGCTCGGGATTATGTATTATATATTTGGAATAAATTTAGAAATGGTCAATTATTGCTTGTCATTTGGGTGTCATAAATGATTTGATAGCGAAAGTAATGCCTTGTGACGACTATTAGTATCTCCAAAAAGTTAAATAAAGAAAAAAAACTGTGATTTTCAAGATATAAATAATAAAGTTCTTAAATAGAAAGTAATGCCTTGTGACGACTATTACTATCTCCAAAAAATGAAATAAAGATTTTTTTTTTGTGAAATTCAAGATATGAATAAAAAAGTTCTTAAATAGGTACCTACTTGTGTTTTCCATTTTGAAAATATTCTAACCAAACAAACCTTCTTCTTTTGAATATGTAATATGTGGATAACCAGAGTGGTATATCTATGGGCTAACCTCAATACAAATGGCGGGTTCAATGTTTTTCATACTAATTTTAAAACGTTATAGCAACTGCTTTACATATTGGATTTCATTCAAACTACTCTCTAAACCTTCCCGGCACTAATAAGAACGAACTGTGGTATTTTCAGCGAAACCGGTTAAGTAATTTTCGAGAAAATCGAGGACAGACAGAAAAACATTCATTTTTATATATAAAGAAATAATGTTTATTGAAAACAAAATGTAAGTAAATATTTTGATTTGGAACGAAACAAATAGTAAAACCTTTCCCAAAATAAATACCCAAATAAATCCTGTTAATGGTAGGGATGAACCTGGTGCTCCGATAGCAACTGGTCAATACTGGGATTCTAATTAGTGAGGTATGGTTGTAAATCTCTACGTTCCGTGATTTGCAACAGATCTCTCTTTTCGTAAGAAGATTGTTAATCGCACTAAAACTCATTTCCACGAGATATGAAGATAGAAAAGCTATCAAAAACTTTCTTGCGATCGCCCATACTGCAGGATAAGCAACAGGAATATCCTTCTGAAGCCAGAATTGCTGATAACCCGTTATAAACAGCACCTTAAGAGGAACGGCTGCGCGGCCTGTTACATACAAAACTTAATTTTGAGGCCAAAATACTCACCTAAACCTAATGATCTTTTTTCATCAAAAAGTATAGTAAATATCTAGTACGGATTAAAAGTCATTTATTTATTTTTGCTTTTCATTATGAAATATACTCCATTAAAAGAATTGATTTTTCGCGATTTTAGAGACACCTTAACAATTATTTGGAGGCTACGTTGGTGTAAAAAAAAATTCTTCATCCGCTTTGAAAATATAATATAATTTAAAATATCGACCAGAAAAATGTTTTTTTTTTATTGTTTTGTTTTTATATTTTAAATTACGTAATCATATTTACACAGCAAATATGATATTTTTTTTACAAAAATACAATAAAACCACAAATATTTTTTTAAGTTAGCTCTAAAATTAAGAATTTTTTTTTCATGGCCTTATACTTCATAATTAAAAACAAAAATAAATAAAATACTTCTCATCCGTACTAGATATTTACTAAACGTTTAATTAAAAAAAAAACTAAATCATTCAGTTTGGATGGGTATTTTGGCCTCAAATTTAAAATTAAGTTATGTATGAAACAGGCAGCTACTTGATCCGTAGACCCCAATTTTTTTTCTCACTGACGTGGAACCTCTGCAAATCTATTTGGACCCCAGAGGTCCATTTGTACCACTTTGGGAACCGATAGGTTCATAGGTTCTCCAAGTCGTCCTTACGGACCCCTGGGGATCCATATTGATTTGTAGGGGGGCCATGACAGGGAGAAAAAAGGGGGTCCACGGATCGAAGTTCATTCGGACTGCACGCATAGTAAAGCATCGTAGTAAGTTTTGTTCGACAAGTCTGACAAGTGAATCGCGTCCACGCAGGTAAGTTCATGTGCAGGTTCTTACAAATGTTCATACCAGCAGCAATGTATGCATCGCGGAGTGAATAAATACCATTTGTTCAGTATTGTACCAAAGTTTTGGACAGACAGGCTCGGGGGGTCTACGGGGGAAAAATTTTGGGAACCATATGGCCTAGACTCTAGACCATAGGTTCCCAAAGTGGTCCGCATAGTAGATATTGGCAGAAACCCTAATTTTATTATTTATATTTCCTGTAATCTTGGAAGTAAAATGATGTGGTTGGTGTAATAAAATTTTATATAGGTATCAATATTATTATTTTTAAAAATGTCATTGTTTTCCAAACAACGACTAGATATTTTTTCGGTCTTTCCTGCAACTCTGAATTACATGAAAAAAAATACTCACAGGGCGCTAAATATTGTAGGTTCGGCCCTGGCATTAGTTACTACAGTGCAAAGTGACAGCCAGAGGCGAATTAATCAACCGCTAGGGGCCTCGAGCTCTCAGATTCTTAGTTAAAAACAGTCACAGAAGAAAAATCAAAATAAAAAAATATATATATTCGTATTCAAAATAACACAAATTAAGTAAATCAAAAATTTGGTTTGGGTATGATTTGTGCATTGCGTATTTGAAAATGAACAGCAGAATGAATGAGCGAACAAGTTTTTTTGCCAAATTCATGGAAAAAACACAATTAAGTTCAGAAATTTGTTACCCTTTGAAAATTTTCTATAATTTTTTTAAAGGTTCGTTTTTCTTAGAGTAGGCACAGCTTTTCAGCCTTTATGGACTGCACGCTATTTGATGCCGAAGTCCCACCGGCTCTGGGAAATTAAGGCTAAATATGATATGGCATTTAAAAATGATAATTTAAATTTTTTTAAGTTTAGTATACAACTAATCCTGATGATGTGAACATTGTTCATGAAACATGTTGATTGTATATAAATAAAGTGATGTAAACTAAGTTATTTTATCTTTTGATTAAAATAATGACATCACAAAGTGAAACCCTTACAGAAGAAATTTTCTTCAAAAAATTAATATAACAAATCTCTGGCGATATTACAGGAATGTATTTTTTATATGTATTTAGGAGGGGCACCAAAAGTTGTATATTCTAAATAACTACCATTTTTAGGATAGAACTGGCGTTCCACCAACCAACCGCTTCAATCACTGGTTTAAGGGCCTCGATGTATTTTTTGCTAAGAGCCACCTATTGACTTAATCCGCCTCTGGTGACATTATCTACCCTATAATGGCAATGATCGAATTTATCCCGCTGGCTTTGGGCTGTTAGCTCGCGGCTCTCGGCGGCTCATCGTCCGCTCCTGGATTGTCTTCAATTATCCGAATAATAAGATGTGGGTCTGAATGGAGAATTGAGGGCACGATGAGTGTTCGCGAATAAAGTCCTGGCAATGGCAGTGGCAGTCCCAGTCCCAGTATTGTGACGGGAGGTCACGGTTTATACCAGACCAGAGTAAAGGTACAGGTCTGCAGTTACTCATCCTTCAGGCGGCTGTACAAAGTGGACTAGACAAAGCTATCGGGAAACATGAAGTTCTTCGTTGCCCTCCTGGGGGTGTTATTTCTGGTGTGCGCCGCTCATGGTCAGTTTAATTTTTTTAAACGCTGTTTTTCCCTTAAAGCCCGTGTCATCTTTGGGGATTGTATGTATCACGTTTTTTCAGGGAAAGGAAAGAGCGAACCTGGGTTGGAAGTGATCAATGTTTTAGGAGGTAGCACATTAAAAAAAAACGACATTCCATAGCCGAACCGAGTCGTATAAACGACCTGTTCTAATTCGTTTAATACCTACACGGTTCGCGTGTATCTCGGCTGTACCGAGAGAATCAATGATGGAGACTTCTTTGAAGCATTCTCCATTAAAATAGCGAAGGAGCAAGAACATCATTCCGACCCGATGAATAATATTTTTATAGACTGCATCCCCTATTAAACGGATCGCCCATTTTAGACCGGACAACTTCATAAAACACCGTGTTTCGACCTTAGAGTACCCCCGAAGCTGAATACTCTCAAAGGCTTCAGGTTCAGGGGCTGATTATTTACGAAACTTGACGCTGTACAAACATAATTCCATTAAAATACTTACAATTTTTTTTCTATTTTTAATTTAAAAAGAAACACCAATAGTTTTAAGATTATTTTGATCATAACTTGTTTTGAATAACACCAATAGTTATTGAGAAGTGATTTTTATACTTTGTACGAACTGTCGACTGGGCGTAAATTGACAAAGATTAGGTACTTATGGTACTTAAATACCAACACAAAATTTTTTATTCGAAATTTGAAGGATTCATCAAAATTTCAAAGTTAATATTCGAGTTCTGTGAAAGCTCTATCGTATGTTATTATCCAAGCACTGTGAGACAACTGGCCCATAGTGTAATGTTAAGAGAACTTATTATTTTATTAATTTAAGACATTTAAAAAAAATATATGTTGCAAAAAGTCCCGATAAACTACTTTTTTATAGTTTATCTAAGCTTGTTATTCAAAACTTTACCCTAAATTTACAGTTAAGGTTACAAAATATATATCTATATAAAATAACACATGTAACAAACTTAAAACATGAATATTTCTACAAAATTATAAAAAAAAAGACACGAACAACAATAAATCGTACATAAAATAATATTTCCTTTTTATCTAATACAAATAGTTTCTTTCAACTAGCCAAGTTTTCAATATATTTAATAACTGTTTAGTTTTCATACTTTTTATTACTGGAGGTATCATATTTAAACAGCTAGGAATCATGTGATCTAAAGTTCTTTGTCCATATTTGTTTGTATGCTTAGGAACCATTAATCCTTCATTAAAATTGAGACGAGTATTGTAAGTGTACTCTAGTCTATTTCTATTAAATATAGGGTTATTAATGTGCTGAAATATAATTTTGTACCACAGAATTGATCTAACTGAAAGAATTTTGAGACTCTGATAAAAGTATGGAATATTATGCCTTTGTTCGTATAAACTTTTATGAGCTAATAATTTAACCAATGAATTTTGAATATAACTTTCACAAAACTTTAATATTAACTTTGAAATTTTGACGAAACCTTGAAATTCCTCGAAACCCCGGAGTAACGTGCACACGGTTACATGCAAGTATGAAACACAGTTTATTGTTTGTACTCACGATACCAAGAGATTAGAGTAGATATCCATTTAATCTGTGCGATTTTATTATTTTCAGGTATTCGTCTGGGTGGATTCAGAGGTAAGAAATTTATATAACCTTTTCGTAATACGCTTTCCACAATCTAATTTTGCTTTTGATCCGTAGAACTTAAAAATATTGTAACTTTAAAATTCGAACTTTACAGAGGAGTGGTTTAAAGAGTCAGAAGCCTGGTGTAAGTTGAGTTTTTGATCGTTTCGCACTAAATTTGGGACGTATTTGACAATGAAGGTCCCAAATTTGGTGCAAAACATTAAAAAAACTCGAACTAACTAACTTTGAAGTTATGATACTTTACGTAGGAGCTGTTGAAATGTAGGAAATCGGAAACATACCTCTGTAAAGGATTCATTTTATACCTGGAAGCGATTTAAATAAAACGACCACTTGAGTATTATTTTATACGCGTGAATTAAATTAAGTATGACAAGAAATATGTGTTTTGGTCACAGATCAAATAATACATAGAGATGCCCTAACAAGAAAGGAGAAGAAACCAAAATAAGAGGGGCGAGCTAGGCGTGCCGACAATTTAAGTAAATTATCAACTAAGTAAAAATGTTTCGTGTGATTTATTGTATTTAGTCTGACCTTTTTTATAAATGTTTTGTAATTTGATTACCGCAGGCGAAACAAACGTGGACGGCATTGCCTCCAGTCGAAATCATACTAAAAGCAAGTCTATCATTTTTGACGTCAGTGTTTTCGGCCATATAATAAAGAAAAACACCTTCAGCGGTGTTGGCCTTTTGACGTTTCTGTGACAAAAATAAACATTTGGGGTATGCAACTTGACCGTAACCCTTTCATACGTTTTTTCTAATACCAAAAAGTTTTGCTTTAGATCAAATGTGTCAATTTTCTCGACACGGTGTACAGCTTGCTACAGGTTAAGTTAGGGAAGAAAGCGGTGGTGTTATTTAATGGCCGCAATGAAGCGGCATATATATTAATTATTTGGAATGCTGCTTATACGATGTTATGTTGTTATTGCTGAATTTGTTCGTGAGACAAATGAAATATTTAGTTGTTGTATTTCGTGAAGGCTATCTATTTTTTTATAATTTCTTCGTAAGATTGGTATTCAGTTTGTGGCGTCATTATTAATAAATGAATTAAAAATTACTTTGTAATTACCACTTCATTAATATATATCTAAATATCAACATGTTTCGAAAGCGAAGCTTTCCTCATTAGGAATAAATTTTTATTTATGTTTATAGTTTGTCTATTCTTACATTTATTACTTATTTTAAAAATTGTTTCATTAGGTTTAGGTGTGTATTTTAGGCTCAAATCCAAATTAAGTTTTGATGCCAAAATACTAACCTAAATCTAATGGTCTTTTCTTTAATCAAAAAATATAGTAAATATCTAGTACGGATGAGAAGTAATTTATTTATTTTTGATTTACATTATGAAATATGGGCCATTAAAGGAATTGATATTTTGCGATTTTAGAGACACCTTTAACAATTACTTGGGCCTAACGATGATTTAAAAAAAAGTTTTACCCCTTCTGCTTTGAAAATATAATATACTGTACTACATATATACTAAACCTTAAATAACAAAAATAGATCATTCAGTTTGGACGGGTATTTTGGCCTCCAATCCAAAATTCAGTTTTGTATGAAACGGGCACCGCAGCCGTTCCCCCGTCTTGTGACGCCGCCGCATCACGTCATATCACGGCTGCTAGATAAAAGTACCGCTTTCTTAGAAAGCCGTGTAGATTTTGTGGATATAAAAACTATGTAGTTCCTTAGTTTATAGTGAAAACTCTTCTAAATCTAACTGCATATCAATGACAACAAACAAGTTACAATATTCGTCATAGGGCCCCCATACCCGTCTAATTGCTGATTGTTCACCTGGAGGAAATTCCCAACATCGACAAATTACTTGATATTGACACAATGATGAGTATTTACTGAGCAATTCTTTTAAGCTTTAAGCTATTCGCAATCGCCCTAAGAATGGCAGTTTAACACCAAAAACGATTACGGGGCCATCAAATTTAGCTCTTTGTGTGCGAGTGTTAAGATGATGTACCTACACAATGTAACTACCTTTCAATGGAAATCAAATGACGTGCGACGCCATTCATCATAATAATAAAAATAACTATAGTAGCGACTCGGCCACTTGACACACGAGGTACCTATCTATAATAAATGACACACGAGGTCAACTCAAACCTTATTAGGGCAAACTTGATTACCAGATCTATTAGATCTCGGAACTTACTCGAGTACCTATAAGTAGATAGATCTCAGCAGATACCTACGCAGTAAACACGTTTTTTTTATGCTATAACCATACAATTACCCAACGTCCCAACCCGATCTCAGTTCGGAGTTGAGACGTTGGCCGATCGTATAGTGACTACAAATCGGGCAACTACACGATCGGCCAACGTTCTAACTACGAACTCCAAACTAGTGATGCCATTTTAGCTAAAATCTATCGATCTACCGATATTCATAGAAAGTTTATTGAAATTTATAATATTATTGCGACAATTCGTTTCTCACTAAGTAGTCATAATATCGCAATTAAATATAACGGATAGCTGATAGCGTTTTAGGTCCGCATTTTATTTTTACGCACAGCCTGACTTAAATTGAACAACTAGCACAGATTATACATCGGATTACATTTTCCTATTGGGGTGATTTTTCATGAAAAACGGCGAAATACAAATTATCCAATTATTATTATTATTAGCATAATATGCATATTTGGGTATTTCTGTATTTCGGTATGCCGAACTTGTACCGAATGGCCAATGTGTGGAGGCCGGTTTGTGCGAGTTCGGCCAACTATTTTGAAGATTGAGCCAACTAGTTCGCCATTGGAGCGATTTCGGGCCAACTCGAGCAATATTTGGCCCAACGCGCGCAAACTACCCCTGTACACAAGTTGGGAGGTTGGGGGATCGTGTGGTCGTGGTATTACACTGTTAATGTGCATAATATTATGTGGATAGGAGTAAGACTCGTATGTGTTATCCAGGCTTACAGAATGTCGACGGCGATCTCATCTGGTTTACTATTCATTTTCTACAGTGAAGCACGCGTGGTCCGGAGCCCTCAAGGACAAAGAGAACTTCTTCGACATCCCCCGCAATGCGCTGGACGCGGAGGCGGCGGGCTTTAAAGAGGTGGCGCGGCCCACCGACATGGGGCTGGAGGTCTGCATGCGCTGCCTCGAGGGGGACGTCAGGGTATGTCCGCTGTACGACAAGGAGGGCTGGATCGCCGGGCTTCAGATTGCGGTGAGCTGGTTACGGGGGGTGACATGAGGCTGGAGGTTTGCATGCGTTGCCTCGAGGGGGACGTTAGGGTATGTCCGCTATATGACAAGGAGGGCTGGATCGCCGGGCTACAGATTGCGGTGAGCTGGTTACGGGGGGTGACATGGGGCTGGAGGTCTGCATGCGCTGCCTCGAGGGGGACGTCAGGGTATGTCCGCTGTACGACAAAGAGGGCTGGATCGCCGGGCTACAGATTGCGGTGAGATGGTTATAGGGAGTGACACGGGATGGAGGTCGGCATGGGCAGCGTCGAGGGGGACGTCACGGCATATTCGCTTTTCCGCTGGCCAATGGCACAAAAATTAACGTTTTTGGCTTTTGCCAAATGTAAAGTTTTTAAAAAATACATTAATGTACTTTCCTGTACATATCCATGCATGTGTCGGTTAAAAATAAAAATCAATTGCCACAAAGATAAAAAAAAATTTTTAAGGTAGTATTATCAAACTACGAACGATAGAGAGAATTATTTGTTTTTCCATAAAAATACGTTGCCTGTTTTCAGATCCCGGCCCAGGAGCTGGAGGGCCTGCCCTACGAGGTAGATAAGAAGATGATCAAGAAGAACATCCTCGGGGAAAGCTATTGGACCACAACGCACTACGTCGTCTCTCCAGGTAAAGTCGGACACTTCCTCGCGGAAGGTCACACGAACGCTTCCATGTAATATGACATACGAAACCTTGAATTAGCAACTGTTAGGGCTGGGTACCTTACTGGAGAACGAAACTGAGGTTTTCAATGCCGCATACCTACAGAATAACAGTTAGTAGAGCATATATAAGACGATGTATGAATGACAATGAAGCAGGGAGTGTTTGCCGAAATAGAGTTGTGTGGCGGTATGTCCTCTCTACCTACCCCAGAGAATTTAGCGACATTTTTTGGGGCCTGTCGGAAATTATCCGCTAAAGTCTGAAGCGAAGGCCGATAGAAGTAGATTCTATATTAAATAATTTTAGTTTTCGCAACATATTTTTCCAGATACTATCAAGCTCGGAGGTCGAAGAGGACCCATCGGAGAGACTATTGAAGGCATCTGGGTCCAGAACGGGAATGGCCTGATGCAGATCCCCCTGGGGGAGAGCGAGCTGGCAACGCAGACACTCTTCAAGAAACAGAACTGCATTCCAAATATGGGTACCATTCTTCATTCTGGAGTTGCTTATTACTGACCACCTTATATTTATGCTTTTAAAAACCAAACAAATACATTTCAGAAACAGAATGTGAATTGTGAAGCTCTGGACAATTTGGATTTTTATTTCCAATATTGCATTCTATTTTAGCATACACCATCGACACATAAATACGGAATTATTTTATGGCGAGTTCCTCCAATTCTTTTAACTAGACGCTCTCTTTCTATGGTAGGTAAAATAAGGAACTTGAGTCTAATTTTTAAAATTTTAATGCATCGTGTGGAGTTCAATGTTTTTCATACTAATTTTAAAACATTATATCAACAGTTTTACATATTGGATTTCAGTCAAACTGCTCTATAAACCTTCCCGGTACTAATAAGAACAAAGTGTTCTATTTTCAGCGGAACCGGCAGAGTAATTTTCGAGAAAATGGAGGACAGACAGACAGACAAACATTAATTTTTGTATACAGAGATATCTATACTAGAGGTGAATTTGGGAAATGGGTGCATGTATTTGGTAGTTAGTCTCGGAATTATTGTTGCAGAATAACATATTATAGAGGTAGTTTGAAGTTGATTAGGTGCAGGAGTTCACAACAATCTAATAACGGAGTAAATAATTTTAAAATAAAAAAAGTGAAGTCAGTTATTTTTCTTCTGTTTTCTAGGCAGTGGCGTGTACGCTCCACGCGTTCATAAAGGCTGAAAAGCTGTGCCTACCCTGAGGAAAACGAACCATTTAAAGAATATATAAATAAAATCATAATATTACATGCAATTAGGTAAGGAACTTGTATGCTCATTTTTACCGTTGGCCAAAACGATCAGCGATTGGTGACAATATAATGGTTTTCATCAAATATTCAATGCATATTTCTTAACAGAACTACGCACAGCCTACAATGCACGCCACTGTTTATAAAAAAAAGAATGCGCACGTGACGTCAGATGTTCCAAATGCAATGGTACCAACGTAACGAGGTGTTTTGATGGGATAATTTTTTATTCTTTTTTTTAATATGAATTGAGACTATGGCATCCCCAATTGGGGAATGTTGTGAGGCTGAAGATATTGGGGAGGGGAAGGAAAAGGGGGAGAGGAAGGTGGGGAAAATACCTGGCTATTCAGATCTGGTCACCAAACACGGCTAAAAGCCATTTCAAGCAACGTTTCAATTCTGAATGGTGGTCTTTCGCGAGAGCGATACTGAGATTATCTTCCACTCTGGAACGTGCCCAAATATGCTATATATTATTTTTTAATGAATTAATTGTGAAACAGCACAAACTGATTAAATAAAATTTACTTGTGCACGCCGGGATTTGAACCCGCGACCTTCGGATTTGAAGCCGAGGGCCTTACCCCTCGACCACGGAGGCCGTCAAAATTACTTATACACCTTGAAATAACAATTTATAAATTCTACATATAGAATCGCCGTTTGCTTATCTATATGCATGTATATTTTTTAATTAGTATGAACATTTTAATTTTTCGATTTTGTTTTATATTTTATATATGTATTTTCTTAGTTTTGGCCAAATGCAAACTTAATCTGGGTGACTTTAAGTTCTACAATTGTTGTTCAATATAAAAAAAAACTGTTATTAATGGAAAATGAAAATATAAAAAAATTGGAGTATTCACGAGCAAAAAAAATATCAATACAGACATTATGATAATTAAACTTTCTAAAAAGGTCCATCATGTTATTACTTATGTTTAGTTATGATTTATCATGAATAGAATATACAATTATGTATGGTAAGGCTCATCCTTGTTTTGATATTTGACATACTAACCTCAAAACTGATCAAGACCGACCGGCTATAGCGTTTTGGTAGGCCTTGAAAAATTGAAGCTTTGTATCAAAATTAACTTTAGAAAAAAAACAAATATACTGATATTTAGGTTGAAAAATCATTATTGATTAAAAAAATGGACTGGAGTTCCTTATTCCTTTACCTTGATTGATTATAAAAAAAAAAACACATATTCTTGATATTATTTTGATGATTTGTATAGCGCCGTTTTTTGTGAAAAATCACCTCAATGGCGCAGTACAAATATTTTTTTTCCAATACTCTATCTTATCACTTGACAATATATTATTATTACTTATTTTATGACTAACAAATTGCATCCACCAGTTCATCGATCTGCAATACCAAACTATACGAGTATGTACAATGCATTTGACCCATGATCGTGATAGCGCGTTAAAATATACGTGTTATTAATTTTCTGTACCTGTACAATAATATTATACAGGGCCATACTTACCTGGTAGGTAACTTGAGATAAACACCGTTTATTAGCGAAATTTAGATGCGGTTTAGTTTCATTCGATGTTGTTAACCTCTTTCCTAATATCCCCGTAATAGAATGTAAAATATTGTCTAAATTATTACAAAATTCCAAATAAGCTAATAATTTCTCTAATGATCTGTTTCCTCTTTTTAGCGTTTCTCGAAATCAGAATCTATTTCCAATACAATCAGGTTTTTTATCAACAAAAAGAGGTCTTGTCTATACATCTCCCCTTATTGCTGATATCTTCATGGACAACTTAGAGAATAATATTCCAAACTGTAAATTTCCCTTATTAAATAATCTTTTTTATTATAGTATATGTTAAAATGATAAAGAAGACAGTTTAGGTCACTCCGGCAATTATTCCCTTCAATGCAACGTTTGCCCCGCGTTTTATGTAGACAAAACGAGTTCTCGGAATATGCCAACCGCCTCTGAGAAACATTCAATAATAATGTAGTCATACTCATTAGTTTACTGCGTAAAAGTGGAATAGGTATTAGACTAGGTAATTTTGAAGCATTAGAGGCAAGGAAAACCAAAAACATTAAGGGTGGGTTATTTCGGGGAATTTCAAAGTTCTATTGAATTTCTGTCATTATTGCATTATGGGCCAGTTGTTTAACGGTACTTGAATAATACCAGAACATGAATAGAACTTTCACAGAACTAGAATATTAACTTTGAAATTTTGATGTTTCCTTCAAGTTTCTCGGAACAACCCGCACTTACCATATAGTATTACTTATTAATGATCAAATCAATTTAAGTAAAAGCCCTATACTAAAAATGTTCCCAATCAACAAAGTACGCTCCCTTCCCAGTCCGCTACCTGCTCCCCCCTATGGGCCTACGCCCAACCTGTTGTCACAATCTGTAACACTTGTGTACGTATAGCATAGTTTAGTTAAGCAATGTTTTATTTTAAAATTATTATGTTACATCACACGATCAAATTTTTGGTTTATTGATCAAAATAAATAGAGCAGGATTTCGCCATTACTTGCTGTTTACTATTTTGAATCAGCCGTCGCCCAAAATTACCAGCTTTTTTAGATGTTCATAATATTAAAAGGCAGTAAAAACGACAGCATTTTGCGGTTACATTTTCATGGGGTCGGCGTTTCATATATTTTAAAGGTTTCCGTTTTAAACAAAATTGAAATATTCCATTTTAAACGATAACTAAGTTTTCCAATCAGTCTCCCAAAATTATCAGCTTTTTTTTAAAACGTTCTTTAACAATTTGTGTATTACGAAAAATGTGTAAAAAATTTCGTCTGCGGAGCATTTCCTTGTGTTTTAGAAGACAAACATTCTCGTTTTACGAATATCCTAACAATGTTTTAATATCTCCTACTTCCGTTAATATAAGCAGAAAATGTTAAAAAGGAAAAAGGCTAGCAGAGGATTGAACTTAATCAAGCTGATATATTTGAAAGATTTTCATTTTAAACAATACCTACTAAAAGATTTCTATTAAAGAGAAGCGAAAGAATAACCCTTTTAAACAATACCCACTAAAATATTTCCATTAAAAAGAAACCAAAGAATAACCGTTTTAAACAATACCTACTATAATATTTCCATTATAAAATTTTAAAAAATATTAAAGATTTAAAATAAGCATTATGATGGACTTGTAGATTTTGGAATAAAGTTATGAAGTTGTGAATTCTTGCTTGTCGTTTGGGTGCCATAATTGATTTGACAGCAAAAGTAATGCCTTGTGACGACTATTACTATATGTAAACAAAGGAACATTCATTTGAACATTTTATTTCATTAAAAATACTTATTTTTTTCATTATATATCTAAATAATAAAGTTCTTAAGTACTCGTGTTTTCCATTTTGAAAATATTCTACTCAAACAAACCTTCTTCTTTTGAATATGTAACCTGTGGCTAGCCAGAGTGGTATATCTATAGGCTAACCTCAATACAACATGGAGGGTTCTTTGTTTTTCATACTATTTTTAAAACGTTATACCAACAGTTTTACATATTGGATTTCATTCAAAATGCTCTCTAAGCCTTCCGGGCACTAATAAGAATAAACTGTGCTATTTTCAGCGAAACCGGCCTAGTAATTTTAGAGAAAATCGAGGACAGACAGACAAACATTCATTTTTATAAATAGAGATAAATAATAATGTGGGTAGGTGTTATTATGAAGTAGGTATGCATGCATACATATACAAATGTAGATGAAGCATTACTACTGAATTTACAAGTAGTACAGTGAGAAATAATAAAATGAAATACATTAGGAGCATTCACGTAATAGTAAAATAATAGACTAGTATTCAATTTTAGAGAAGCTGATAAGGCTTGTAATATATTTTTAATATTAACAACTCTCAAACTGGACTCGAACTGGGAGTCCCAGTTGATATGGATATCTTTTTCTTTTCTGTGTCTTTTCGGTTTCATGTTTCATTTTGAATATTATCTTCAATGATTAGATTAATGGAAGAGTTAGAGGCAAAGTTGGCACTAAGTCATTCATGAAATATACTTATGGTGTTATTTTTTATTTATTTTTTTTCATTTTTTAAATTTTTTTTTTTAAATTATTATTTTTTTTATGTAAATCGAATTTAATAATGTTATTGTGTGACCACGCCGACTGCAACGCTACCTATATCGGGCGGACGGGAAGGGCTTTCCCAACTAGATTCAAAGGACATATACCGTTTATTAATTTCTAACTGTTTAAGTACATTTAATCTAAGACCCTTTCTTTCTATATGTAAAGGTTTAAGCTTGTTGTTATCAAGCGGGACGTGATTATTCCCTAAGAGATGTTCTACGAATTTTGAAAAAGTGCTTTTATTTTCATAACATCGTATATTATGTTCTTTGAATCTAGGTGAGAAAGCCCTTCCCGTCTGCCCGATATAGGTAGCGTTGCAGTCGGCGTGATCACA
The DNA here is from genome assembly GCA_022606495.2 of Halesus radiatus. Classification (NCBI taxonomy): domain Eukaryota; kingdom Metazoa; phylum Arthropoda; class Insecta; order Trichoptera; family Limnephilidae; genus Halesus; species Halesus radiatus. The sequence goes on from JAHDVE020007088.1 coordinate 105,584, forward strand.
CACTCGGAAATAGCTGTCACAACAATGAAAACTAAGAATATTTGCAGAACTTAATAATAACATTATTTAATTTGATTTACATTAAATTTAACAAAAAATAAATTACGGAGTTGTACGGATTAAGTACAAAAACAATTAATACTTTTTGTATTATCTGTAGTATAGTAGGTCCGGAGTATAAAATTGTGAATTTCATATGTATTATAGTCGTCACATATATTTATGTATTTGATTGTATGCCCATCTGGGCTTTTACATGTAGGCTTTTACAAGTATATAGAGATTTTATACCATACAGTAATGAACAATTTTTTTAATCGGAACAGTGACATAATATAGAAAACTAAAACAATATTATAACACAAATCATTAACGCTGCATTTTACACGCTACAGTACTACATATTGCAGGATTCATCAAAGTGCTGGTATAGATGACGCTTTACTGTATAAATGGAGTCAGAAAATATACATCAACAACACCTCTAAACCTGTTGCCCAGATCATGCATCCTACTGGTTAATGAATGAGACTGATAGTTGGTTGTGTAAGTGTTACTGTTTGTCTTGTGTTACTCGGCGGTACATTTAATTTAATAGTGGCGAGGATGGCAGGGCTGTCAATTAGGTTGTTAATTGGAAGTACACCGGAGTAATTTGTTATTTTAAGGGAGCCACTACTACTACAACATGACGAGGGAGCTGGACTGCCACCAGCTGTTCCCGTACTTCGTGCTGGTGAAGCAGCAGCGCGCCATCGGCATCGGCTGGCACCTCGTGGGGCGCACGCAGGAGCGGGGCCGCCACTGGTTCGAGACGGCGTGTCCCAGAGGAGTCGAGGTACTAAATTTTTATGTATTACATTTTTTTTTTTAATTTCTTGTAAAGCTCCTTTGCTATATAATGGGCTTAGTGACAACATTAAAACTATAGATACAATAAATTTATTTTAAAAAAAAGTCTAAGTTAGCTGAGAGTTGTGATTTCGCTTTATCCATGTTATCCCTTATGTTGTAATCAATGTTGAAACCTTATGTATGCTCGATATTATCATTATTTATTACTTACTTATTACTCTTTACTTATTGTTACTTGCCTATTACTATTTAATTATTATTACTTACTTATTACTGTTTACTTATTACTATTTTCTTGATATTTCTTACTATTTATTTTTGTTTACCTACCTATTATTATTTACTTATTACTATTTAAATAATTTTATTTACTTATTATTATTTGCCTATTTTTATTATTATGTACTTATTAATACTTACTTAATATTATATATTTATTATTATATGCTTATTACTATTTACTGATTACTGTTTATCTGTTATTATTTACTTATTAATTTTTATTCGTGTATTATCAAAGTATTTACTGATTATTATTTACTTATTATTATTTACCCATTACTATTTACTAACTAATTTTTGTTAACAAAAAATATGGTCACCCTGTGATTGTGGCTAATTGGAGCACAAATAATTTATGATAGTTATTTGGGTTACAATGAAATTATTATTGTTGTAATCTATAAAAGTACGGCCCAACTTAAAGATTTACTGTAGATTTTATAGTTGTTTATAGTCTGAATAACTTTGGTGTTATTTAAAAAAAATTATAATATATCGTTTCACTAAAATTGTAAACCGCTCATCTCATCACAGGACTATCCTAGTGAGATGAGTGGGTAATGTTTTTGTTTTTGTTTTTTCAATTTAAGAATAAATAAATAAATATATTTAAAACAGAAAATAATATTTTTCTGTACGAACACTTTGACTGTCCAACTGGGTCCCATTTTAGGACAGTAAAATTGACAAACTTAATTCATATTACATAAAATGGATATAGATATTATTTATTTATTTAGCAAAAAAATTGAAACCTTGACAATTATTTTACCTATGAAAACTAACTTCCTTAAATATTGATTTAAAAAAATTAAAACATGGACTGGAGTTCCCTATTGAATCAAAATCGTATCGGCGTTGATCCCAAAAATAGTAATGACTAATGATCTTTTGTCGTAATCACAGATCACCATCCCGTCGGCCCCCGCCTGCCTGGGCGATTGGGTGCAGCAGTATGGCGCCGTGGGACTGCACATCTACTACCTGGAGCAGCCGTGGGAGGTGCGCTGCCAGGACGGAGACAGCTTGCAGCCCATGTCCGTGGTCAACAAGTTCCTGCTCACCTCCGCCAGGTACTCCGGCAAGGTGGTGGATGAGATCAAGAAGCTCTTCGGGTAGATGTTAAACCTCGAGCAATAGATTCATATGTGCGTGACTCGTATTGGCATCTGCAGAACTGAACTTTTGAGGTTCATAATAAAAATTCATACACTCGGCTTTTGATTCATGCAGACCACCCCCACTTCATATATGAATCATTGCTTTTTTTATTGGATGGAGATATTTTGTTCTGTGCATTTATTTATCAAATAAAAATCCAAGTTCTATTTCCTCCAACATTATGCCTCATTTCCACCTGTCTTTATTACTCCCCCCCATTTGAAATCTTTTATTTATGTGTTATTACCTTTATTACTTTGAGGTTATAACCAGTGACGGTTTTCTCTAAAGTTCGTTAGTATAGAGTGAACCCCCATAAAAAAGAGGAAAGATAATACTACAAACTTGTATTACGACTTTCCCATACTTATACGCTGCCCGGGAACGTGTCTGAAATTAATTCCATGCGTGCGATATGTATTCAGAACCTATGAAACTCTCTACTCTAAGAAATAAACAGTTCGTATAAAAACCGTGACGTTTCAGTGGCAAACTGTGTAAGCGTGCAAAACCTGTTATTTTCCGGGTGCGCAGCGACTACGGGATTTGTTAATACCAAATTTGAACGGAATAGTATTTCGCAAGAATCAATAGATTTTTTCTGTGATTATTGTGTTATAAAAATAAATAAATAGTTTAAAAAGTTACTTTTTATATTAAAAAAAAAAAATTATAACATTAATTTCTTGCGTAAATTGTGATTTTTTTTTATTTAAAAGATTTTTCATAACCAAAAATATAATATACATTAGTCACAGGCGTTTTAATGAATTGCCAAATTGTATATTCTTGCTAGATCGATAATCTCTGGTGTAGTGTTATAAAGAAATTCCTTTATAGGATAGGATAGATATATTATATTGAAAATTCGTACAAGCTTTTCAACATGTTTAGAAAGCGAAGCTTTCCTCATCAGGACATAATTCGTAATAGTATTTCAATATTACTTCGCTTTCCAAATATGTTGAAATTTATATATTAAAAAAGTGGTGTTTACAAAGTAATTTTTAATTAATTTATTAATAATGACACCACAAATACCAACCTTTTGAAAAAGAAATACTAAGAGGTAGTTTATCCGGACTTTTTGCTTTATATTTATTAAAATGTCTTAGTTAATAAAAAAAAAAAACAGATGATTGATTTTTTTCTCCCATTTTTTATCACAGATTGAACTTCCAATGAGATAGGCCACGAACCGCCACTGAATATTTAAAATGTAAATTTATTATGTACGCACGAACTCATTTATCTACTCCGATATACTCGCTGCGGATATTCATCTGTAATTTTATTACTTACTACAAAATATTATACATATATCTCTACATTTTGTACATCATTCAAATATAGAATTGTTATAAACCACTTCAATTTGAAATTATTTTTTTTTCTTTCATCAGTCCAAATTTTTATATACTTTTTAGTAGACGCTTATTCTTGCTTTGTTATTTACGGATATTCTTGATATTTATCTTTGTTATTATACACGCTCATAATAACTCTTTATTGCTTATATATTTTTCACATTATAGATTATGTCTTATACAGAGTGACGCAAAACTACCGTTATGGTTTGGAATGAAATGGCATAATCAAGCCGTTGTTGGTAGTCTATCGGCTTCAATTCTTCCACAAGGTGAACCTTATACGGGAACTTGTGCAATGTGGCCAAAATCCTCTGAACGGACATCCGCGATAGCCCCAGTTGTGCCGAACGTCTTCTTGTTGATGTTTCTGGACTGTCCTGCACATTTTCTTCCGTCTGGACCGTACGTGGTCTTCCGGTACATGAAAGGTGTCTTACTGTACCATGTTGTCGAAAATTTGCAACCAGGCGGTTTATTATTGGTGCTGAAGGTCCAGTACGCACATTAAAAAACGACGATAAGCACGCTGCGTCAACACAATTGACCGTTGATTTTCAAAATAAAATTCAACAATTGTTGATCGCTGTTCTGTTGTGTAGTGTTCCATTTCAAATTCCCAAAGTTTTATTCACAAAATTCTGAAAAAAAAAAATTTAAAAAGTTATTAAATATTCAAACCATAGCGGTAGTTTTACGCCACCCTGTACCTTATGTTATACTATGTAAAATCCGATTGTCGTTAATGATTAAAAAATAAAATAAAAAGTTATTAAACATTCAAACCATAACGGTAGTTTTACGCCACCCCTGTACCTTATGTTATACTGTGTAAAATCCGATTGTCGTTAATGATTAAAAAATAAAATAAAAAGTTATTAAACATTCAAACCATAACGGTAGTTTTACGCCACCCCTGTACCTTATGTTATACTGCGTAAAATCCGATTGTCGTTAATGATTAAAAAATAAAATAAAAAGTTATTAAACATTCAAACCATAACGGTAGTTTTACGCCACCCCTGTACCTTATGTTATACTGTGTAAAATCCGATTGTCGTTAATGATTAAAAAATAAAATAAAAAGTTATTAAACATTCAAACCATAACGGTAGTTTTACGCCACCCTGTACCTTATGTTATACTGTGTAAAATCCGATTGTCGTTAATGATTAAAAAATAAAATAAAAAGAAATTTTTTGGAGTAGTTTTTTTTATATTTAAATCACAATATTCACACAACACGTTAAAAATAAATTAATATTCCACGCGGAAATTATTTATGCGATTGTTTAAATAAAGCTTACGTACTAATAAAATACAAAAAAAAAGTAAACCGTAGGTTATATAAAAAAATTAAAAAAACATGTTCTTGATAATATCCGTATTTACTTATGGGAGAGTCGACTTGGTATCGTCAGTAATTGCCAGTAGCTTGCACTGCTCTATGATCAAAAGCAGGCTATATTGTGCAGTTTTTCAATGGGTATGAATTGTACCTAAATTGACTATTGGACAATGGTTATTTTATTATCATCTTCCGCTAATTGTTGGGGCCAACTGAATAAATAAGCACACTAGTTCCTTCCAAATTCATGGAAAAAAATACGTGTTGATAAAAAATTTGTCGTATTTAAAAAAAAAAATTGTTCATTTTTCATGGGTTACACAAAGGTTTTCAATATTTGTGGAGTGCACGCCACTGGTAATTACTAATTAGGACTTCAAACCATTTGTAACTTGTAATGACTGAAGCATTTGAATAATGTAATAACAAGTTGACAGGAAGGACAAATGACACTTGTTTTGCAGGATGATGGCTCGGTCAGCCGATTTAATCATAGCGATTAATTCCTAAACCATATAAATTTGCTCGCAAGTTGACAACCAATTAAAAGGTACTAATAATGATAATACAATAATTACACATATAAATATAAATGGTCCTGGGGCCTGATTCCGGTTCTATTTGAGGATAAGGCATTTTTGAGGAACACTGAAGATAAATACCATAAATTGACTCTCTCCGGTAAATATAAACTAGTTTGTAACGACTGTTCCTTATTTTATATCGGAAAAATAATTCGTAATTTCGATATTAGAATCAAGGAACATGTAAGATGTCTTAAAAATAATAATTTTTCTGAATTCGCTAATCATATTATTTCAAGTAATCAGAGTTTTGATAAAAATACGGGGATCATTATTCTTCACATTAATAGCAAATGTTAACGCTTAGATAATTTAGAAGCCTTGGAAATTAAGAAACCTCTTAATAATAATGAGTCTATTATTAACAATCAACAAAACCTATCTTACAGCCCCATTTTAAATATGTTTTCTTTCACCCCTCCCTCAATCTCTATATCTTCCCCCACTCTTTACTAATCCCTAGTCACGCCCCCACCTACACTGTGACACGTAATAATTGTTTGGTAATATTGATTAGTATATATTTTGCCCTGATGATGGAACGGTTGTTCCGAAACTGGTCGGTGTTAAAAATAAAAAGTGGTTAAAACAAAGTTTGATTGTTTCATTGAATTATAAACCATTGTGCATATCCTTAGGCTTAAATAGTGTGAAATCACTATTTCGACTACGATTCGCTTTACAATATGAAAATCAAAAAAATGCTTTGGATAAATTGAAACTTTTCCTAGAAATTCCTTTGATAAGAATACAAATAAAAATATGAGCGTAAACTAAAATAACTTTTATAAATATAAATAAACTGACAGTTTGAAAATGGCCTTAAACGCCGAAGGAGGTGTCACAATAATAAAAACGAAAAATAATTGCAGAACTTAATAATAACATTATTTAATTTGATTTACATTAAATTTTAAAAAAAATGGAGTTCTACGAATTAAACACAAAAAAAAATTAATAAGAAATTTATTTTTCTGAAAAACCCACTACTTTTCCTACGACTGACAGTCGTCAAACTTGAAAACAGTGAAGGAAATGTTTTTTGTTTGTTTGTTGTCTTCCTGGTTGGAAACGGAATCAGGAAGAGGACCTAATAAAGTCTCCTCCGTACTTGTAATTCTTTTAAGTTTTAAAGGGCAGATGATTTTTGAGGTATACGAGGTTTGTTCAAAAGAAAAGGTGAATTTTGAATTTTCGCGGGCTGTGTACATTCGATTATCGAATTTTTTTATTATTTTGGTACACATATGTTTATCATATGTTAGCATTATCAGCCATTTTGGATTAGTGGTTTGCTTTTGACAACTGGAAAGGTTAGTCACGTTTTTGTGTGTTCTTCGATTTTTACTTTTGAAAAAAATGGATCAAAGAATATGTATTAAGTTTTGCGTTAAAAATGGAATAAAGTGCTCCAACGCACTTAAAATGTTGACTGTGGCATTCGGCGAGTCTACTTTGTCTCAAAAAAGTGTTTATAAGTGGTACAAGCGCTTTACAGAAGGCCGAGAAGATGTTAATGACGATGAGCGTCCTGGAGTTGCCACCACGTCAACAAACGTAGAAAACATCGAAACAGTGAAGAAAATGGTTTTGGAAAATCGTCGAATCACTATTAGGGAAGTTGCAGAGGTTGTTGGCATATCAATCGGCTCATGCCATGCAATTTTCTCGGATGTTTTGGGCATGAAACGTGTGGCAGCGAAGTTTGTTCCGAAATTGCTAAATTTTGAGCAAAAGCAACGTCGCATTAGTATCAAGAAAATAGTCATGTTTGCAAAATAAATTAATTTAATGTATGAATTTAAAATTTATTTATCCAATGCCACGTTAATAAATCACAGCAATGATTCCAAATATTTTTTTCAATAACTAAAAAAATATGTTTGTAGCATTATGCTTGTGAGAGTCGGTGCCGTTTTTTGGATCTATAAAAGATTTTTGGAAATGGGCAGTTTAGCATTACAGTTGCAAAATTATTTTTATATTTTTACCGACACCCATTCTTCATTCACATAAAAAAACATAAGTCCAAATAATTCGCTATGAGATTTTTGGGCAGCATAGTATTAGTGCATGAATCGGACTTTAATAAAAATGCAATAGAGTTTTAGAATTTTGTGGAATTTTCAGAAAGTTTTGTTATTCGAAGTAGCACGAGATTCATTGATTAAATATAAATTAAAAAATATCTGATGAAAACAATATTTTTGAACATAAAATTTTAATACCACTTCAAAAATTATACAATAAAAATGCTTTCTGACCTCAGACCAAATGGGAGGTTATTCCAAGAATGTGAACCCAGCACATTAAAAGCTTTGTCCCCTAATTTAGCAGCATTCGTACGAGAGGATTCAACCAGTCTGACGCATCACATTTGGCCGACCTGAGCGTGAGTTGCCTCTGTCAAAGATGATGGTGCCAGCCCGTTCAGTGCCTTATGCAACACAAGACAAATTTTCCCGACCCGTCCCCGACTTCTTCTATCATTCACATTCGCGTCATATATTCTCCGTACACTCCTTTCTCCGTTCATCCACTCTGTGCGCCCAAACCGTGTAAGCATCCCTCTCATTACATTAATTTTCTGGATCTTCACATTTTTAACAACATGGTTTTAGCACACATACGCCTCGGGGATCTAATTTCTACATCATTCAGTCTACTTTCATCCTTCCTCTGCCAGTTCTATGCCTTGATGCCATACATCAGGATTGGAATCAGCACTCCGTTGTGAACTACTATATCTTCGCTTTTCTGAATAGTTTTATTTTGTATTATCATCCATTAATGGAGTTTTCTACATCATATCATTAATATAATATCCATATCACACTTAATCAGTCTTTCCCTCGCTCGTAAATTTACTTCCCCAACATGCAAAGTAAAAACATACTTGCTTTTTCACAAAAAATGATGAATTATGAACGATTTTTTCGTAATATCCTAAAATATTTAAAAACAAAAGAGCACCAGGCCAATCACTCATAAAGTTTATCGCGACTCGTGGAACGAATTTTGAAATTTGAAAGTGTTGCAACTGAAGCCAATATTCCGAATGAAGATGGTGTTCCATTTTTTTTAAGGCAGTTTTTACCTTTTGTGAGGCCAAGTTGAAGTATACCATATTGTGTCTCTTATTAATTTATCTTTTACTTACATGTGGCTAAAACTTGGTGGTTGTTCATTATAAAAATAAAATTAATTCATTATTATATATTTATTCCTGAAGAAGAAATGGTGATTCCGAAGCATAAAATAGTCCCACTTCATCTGGTCTAATATAAACTTGTATAATTTTTTTCATTTTCATTTGCATATTGCTTATTTCTAATAATTAAATAAAATACTCTTTTTTAAACTCTATTACACTTTTATTTTTGACCGTGACCGGTTTCAGCCTGTGACAGGGGTAACAAACCATGATTTTACTTACATTATATTTTTCAGTATTGTTACAGCATGATTTTATAAAACTTGACTTATTTGGTACTTTTGAATGTATTCGTAATATTACTTTATATATCAATCTGGCTTCAAAAAGCATTAAGATGGTTACAGTTGTTTTTTATTGAGAAGATGGTTTTATATTATTTATACAGGATGGCGCAAAACTACCGTTTTGGTGTGAATGTTTAATAACTTTTTAAATTTATTAACATTTTTTATTTTTATTTCAGAATTTTGTGAAGAAAACTTTGGGAATTTGAAATAGAACACTACACAACAGAACAGCGATCAACTATTGTTGAATTTTATTTTGAAAATCAACGGTCAATTGTTTTGACGCAGCGTGCTTATCGTCGTTTTTTTAATGTGCGTACTGGACCTTCAGCACCAACAATAAACCGCCTGGTTGCAAATTTTCGACAACATGGTACAGTAAGACACCTTCTATGTACCGGAAGACCACGTACGGTCCATACGGAAGAAAATATCCAACATTTTGTGGATAGTGTGCAGGACAGTCCAGAAACATCAACAAGAAGACGTTCGGCACAACTGGGGCTAACGCGGAGGTCCGTTCAGAGGATTTTGGCCACATTGCACATGTTCCCGTATAAGGTTCAGCTTGTGCAAGAATTGAAGCCGATGGACTACCAACAACCATTATGATTATGCCATTTAATTCCGACCATAACGGTAGTTTTGCGCCACCCTGTATATTAAAAGGTCGGTGAATACTGATTGATAACGAGTTTATTTTAGGATTTTCCCATCTTAGTTGTATTATCAAGGTCAACAAGAAGATTTCCATTTAATTCCGACCATAACGGTAGTTTTGCGCCACCCTGTATATTAAAAGGTCGGTGAATACTGATTGATAACGAGTTTATTTTAGGATTTTCCCATCTTAGTTGTATTATCAAGGTTAACAAGAAGATTTCCATTTAATTCCGACCATAACGGTAGTTTTGCGCCACCCTGTATATTAAAAGGTCGGTGAATACTGATTGATAATGACTTTATTTTAGGATTTTCCCATCTTAGTTGTATTATCAAGGTTAACAAGAAGATTTCCACCATGTATTAACATTGCTACGTAACTACATCCTTTTTACATCTTACTCTTAATATTCATAATCTACATACATTTTTTTTATTTCACTTAAGCTGTACATTTTAATATCTTTATACAGTTAACAATTTTGTGTGTGGGATTTGTTTTTCTTTTTGTCTAATATCTTCTTTCTATCTTGCATGGTGTGTGGAAGTCTTTATTGTAATGTAGTTTATCTCTAAAATATGGTGGTAGTAAATTGTTAAGAACTTTGTAAATAAATATTACATCGTAGTTTTAAATTTTTTTTTTTTTTCGCTCATTGTTTCTAATTCTTTGGGCATTTTCTGTAATGATTAATATTTATCAAACTATAATAAAAATAAATATCTGTATCATTGCTCTATTCTGGAATACTTGGAGTTTTTTGAAGCTACCTACATTACTGAGATAAAGAAGACTAGAGCAGTAGTCTATGTGTGGTGAAACCATTGTTTTATAAATTAGTTAACTTGTTTATTGGCCATTTTTTCCAATAAAATATGAAATATACCCGAAATTTATATATTAGATCGCGCACACAAAGAAAGCACCGCGAGTCAACATTTGGATAGGCGCAGACAAACCTATAAAATAATCCTGTTGATTTTTGTCGTTCGCAAAGACAATTCCAACAAATCAATTAAAAGTTAATCGCGAGATTTTTTGGAATTTTATAAAACGAAAACTTTTAAAATCCGTCAATCAAAGTAGATCTCAATCATACCTTGTTCGCATATCAAACCCGCACGAAGTGGGCTCGAGGACCGCGGGTTGTTTACCACTGATTTAAATAATGATAAAATCATTTGAGGTGCTTCTTGCGGCGTTGACCATACAAATAATGGAAATCTTGAATCAACATTTTATAAACGTGTTCCGGACCTGAATGTCCTCGTACGGGCCAATTAGAGCCAGCACTCGCGCGATATAATGCCCGGTGGTAACAGGGAGGTGTAAACATGTTTCAAGTCAAGTGGCAATACTTCTGCCATGTTATTGTCCGTACGCATTCATTTAATATTATGTCGTTGCGGGTACGAACTAAAATAATTATTATAACAAAACTGTATGTACCGACATACCATATGGGTGATAATTGTCCGACTGGCCGCGAAACATCGACTCCAATTGCATTCTATGCGTAAATAAATAATGACAACATTGCCGCCGATCTACCTTATGAGAAAAGTCAACCCCGCTACAAATCCTTCAGACAGGGCTGCATCAGTTTTCCGAAAAAAATAAAATTGCTTGGCAGCGGCTAAATCACCTCAAGGGCGCTGCACAAATATTATTTGCCAGGGTTTATCTTATCATGTATAAACAGATGCAGAAACATACTTACCTGCACCTGGCAGGTCACTCCAGATTAACACGTTACATTATAAAGTTTTAGCTTGGGAAGATATGATTAATAACGCACAGGATACAATATGAGAAAACACTGCACATTGCATGATATTGCAGTTACTGTTGAAAGTGTTTGTATGTTATTATTTTAAAATTATATATATATGGTTATCTTAACTATATTAATATATATATAACAAGCTCCCGTTAGACAAACTACAAAAAATAGTTTATCGGGACTTTTTTCATTTTTTTTTATTATTTTTTTTTTTAAATCTAAAGAAATTAAAAAAAAAAAACAAAAATGTGTTTGAAAATCTAAAAACTTCTCTCAATGTAAACTGATATAGTAGGAGCATACTTAAGTTTAAGAATTATTTTTGTTTCTAAATCAGGTCCATTCACGTTATTCTCAAAGTTACCAGCAAAAATACTCTAAAATTAAAAAAAAAATAGCATTATTTTTAGAAGTGAGTTAGATTTGTTAAGAACAACCGACCTGATTACTCCGCAGACTTTTTTGCAATCCTTTTTTAAGGCGATTTATCAGAACAAATAACTCTACTAAAGAAACAGATTTACTTTCTAAACTTAATAGTGTTGTAAATACAACAGAATAATTTGTTTATATAAATATTAAATGTTTATTTAAGTATTTTCGAGTTTGATAGAGCGGCAGAGGAAGAGTAGGTCTGATCGTCAATTACGCTTTTAATTTGGTCGTAATTCTTAACATAAATTGTGCCCAAACGAGTTACAATTGGTTGTGGAGATAACGGAAAATATCACTCTTTTAGGGGAAAAATGAAAATGTTGCATTAACCTGGTAAATTTTTTTTTTTTCAAAAACGATGCTCATTGGATTGATTCCACTCTCCATATAAGTAGACATTTATAAAAAGTTCGGCTGTAAAATAGTGTAAATTTTATTAAAATCCTGCTACGCCCCTGAAAATATTCCAAATAAGTTGAAGGCACCGAGTAAAAATAGTCTTAAATTGGAGAAGTTGGCGATCTGTATCTGCAAATGGACCGAACATTGTCGCTAATGGCATCGATTTATCCACCGATCACACTTCGGTCATGATGGACCTTACATTATAATCTTCGAAATTATAGTTCAGTCAGTGGTCAGTTGTAGAGTGTAGTCGAGTCAGTCGAATGGTCAACGGTCACGCGAGTCGCCAGATAAGTGTTGTTGTTCAAGTTACTGTATTAGTTCCACTCATTCTCGATTTTGATTACAAGCGGTGCCAGTCCAGTGGGTGATTCGAGACTTATAGCGTATAGACAGAGCAGTGCTGCTACAGTGCACAGTACAGTCACAGTGTTAGTGCCAGAAGGAGAGCACCATGAAGTTTTTCGTTGCTCTTGTGGTGGTCGCGCTTATATGCGCAGCGAATGGTAATTATAAATATTTTATTTAGGAAATTAAAAAAAGATTTTTAACAAATTATAAGTAATGTTGTAAGGCGATTAGAAGCAGGGAGGTGACGGAAAAGGAGGATTATGAAGTGTGTAATGAACTGTCAATGTTTCTGGTTCTCGTTGCTTCTTCTTCTGATGACCTTTTCCATCGGAGAACGGGTATTATCAGGACCTGATAATAGAAAATGTGGTAATCTTCACTCAGCAGGCTGCAATACAACTTAGCACAACAACTCAATCTTAAATTATTTAAAAATAAACAAATTGATATATTTTTTTTGTCAAATTTGAAAACTTGTTTAGGGAATAGACAATAATTATTATGTATATATTATTCAAATGACGGTCAGTGCTTTGAAGCCAATGAGCCAAGTTTGCTTGAATATTTTGTGTTATTTTTTGGCAAGAGTGGTTATATTTTTTGGTTAAATTCGCGTTATTTTTTGGGAAAAGTGTTGTTATTTATAGGTTAAACTCGCACTATTTTTGGTGAAAAGCTCGTTATTTTTTGTGAAAAGTGGTGTTATTTTTTAGCTTAAATTCGCGTTATTTTTGGTGAAATTAGCTTTATTTTTTGAGAAATTTGCGTTATTTTTGTGAAAATGTGAAAAAACAGTAGTATTTTGCAACAAAAGTAGTTCGTATTTATTTGTTGGCTTTTAAAAAAAAAATTCGTCGTCTTTTTTATATAAATATTATTTTTATTTAAAACGAAAAAAGAATGACAGCACTCCGCGTTTTCTACATGACGTTAGTTTTTCAAAACCATAGACAAATACTAAGTAAATGGTAATAGGAGTGTAAGATGAATATATGACTCGAATGTGAATGGAAGAAGAAGCCGGGGACGCCCGAGGAAGACATGGCACAATCAAGTGAATCAAATACTTGAGTCGGCCCATGAATAATATAAGAGAATGGAGACGATGTATGAATGTGAATGAAGCAAGAAGTGTATGCCAAGATCGAGTTGTTTGGCGGTCCGTCCTCTCTGCCTACCCCTTCGGCGAAACGCCGTGATGGTTAGTTAGTTAGTTAGTAAGAAATAAATATTTGGAAAGTACAATATTACTGAAAAATACGAAAATTCAAGGTTATTTATCCAAAAATTACGATTTTCGACTTATTCGTGTGAAAATGGCGAAATTCGCGTTATCGCAAACACGAAATTTTCGAGTCTTTGTAGCTATGTGACGTTTTTCCCTACTTCCTCTTCCATCTTTAGTCAGATAGATTTTTGGCCCCTCGTGATGTGACCCGACTTATCAGACATTCTTTTTTTCGATTTTTTCGGCCATTCTATGAATAAATCACTCAATTAGCACAAAAAGCGGGAACCCTCACACTGTTGATCAGTTAGATTAAACGTAAGAATTCTGATCATAAACCGTTGAGAACGAATTGTGATCAGTTTAATGAAAGTTGTTGCTCCAATTAAATGCTTATTTTTATTCTTGGAATGAGTTTGTGCGATAACTAAAAAAATTAGAGCACACAGGTATTCCGACGTCACGACTTTCAATTCGAGGTGGTCTTAAGGCAAGTTTCATATCGTTTTTAAAAATCAAAATAAAAACAATGCACACACACATACCCATATAAGATTGCATAGTTCTGCTATACGATACATTTCAAGCGCCACATTGTACTTACACATATTATGTTTATTATAATTTCTAATTCAATACTGGTTGCTACGTATTGCTCTTTAAAAAAATAACATCACATTTATTCAAACTGCAAATAACTATAAAATATACAGTAAATCTTTAAGTTGGGCCGTACATTTATAGATTACAACAATAATAATTCCATTGTAACCCAAATAACCATCAGCTACAATCATAGGGTGCCCATATTTGTGTTAACAAAAAGTAGTGAGTAAATAATAGGTAAATAATAATAAGTAAATAATAATCAGTAAATAGTAATACATGAAGTAAATCTTAATAAGTAAAGTATTGAAGTTTTTTTTTTTTTAAATTGGAACTGACATTTGAGCGAAATGACACACTCGTAGAAATACGCACGGAAAGAAATCGACAGATTCTTCCAATCGCGAGTATTAAGTGTGACATGCAAACAAAATTTCACAACCTGTAGACGATTTATACGTTTGCAATAGGTATCTACATAATCTCCAATGTACACCGCCTGCGGACTTATTCATAAGTTATTCAATAATGTATCCTGATTCTAGATAGAATGGAAATTTACAACATCAACTAAATAACTTTGCATACATGCTCATTTACTAACCGGCATTTTTAGTAACTACATACTCGTAAGTACTTGTCTCTAAATATAAAAATGGATGTTTATCTGTCCTCGATTATCTCAAAAATTACTCTACCGTTTTTGCTGGAAATGGCAGTTTGTTCTTATTAGTGCCGGGAAGGTTTAGAGAGTAGTCCGAATGAAATCCAATATGTAAAACTGTTGCTATAACGCTTAAAAATTAGTATTAAAATCATTGAACCCGCCATGTTGTATTGAGGTTAGCCTATAAATATACCACTTTGGTTAGCCACAGATTACATATTCAAAATAATGTTTGTTTGGGTAGAATATTTTCGAAATTGAAAACGTAAGTAGGTACCCACAAGAACTTTTTTGTTTGGATTTATATTTTTAAAAATAATTTTTTGGGAATGTAACAGATTTTTTAAAATAACGTTTTTTAGTTTTTTTTTTTGTTTAGAGATAGCAGATCGCTGTCAAATAAATTATTATGGCACCCAAATGACAGGCAAGAATTCACAACTTCATAAAAAATAAAACCCGAGCACGGCCGGGTACACATCAGCTAGTGTCTTTGAAATTTTGTACCACACACAGAAACAAAAATTCACATTCGAATTTGACAGAAACAATCCAAAACATCATAATCAGTTATTCTACTTTTTTAAATTTATTTCTTTGATCTGTGAATTTGATTTTGTTTTTATTTTTATTAATCTAACACTATCTAATGGGTACCCAGCCTTGCTCGGGTTTATTTATTTTTGTTTGGAATAAAGTTACGAAGTTGTGAATTCTTGCTTGTCGTTTGGGTGCCATTTTGACAGCGAAAGTAACGCTCTGTGACGACTATAGCTATCTCTAAACAAAGGAACATTTATTTGAAATTTTTATTTCATTCCAAACATTTATTTTTTTTCAAAATATATTTAAATAATAAAGTAGCTAACTTGCGTTTTCATTTTGAAATTATTCTACCTATGTATGTACTTATGTATATTTTTTTTAAGTTCTGTTACTCACTTTAACATTATTCAAAAGAATTCACTGGTACCCTTGGTACCAGTGCCGTATTTAAAATCTGTAGAGCCAGAGGCTGAACCTGTGGTGATTACCTTATTACCTGATTTTCTAGATAACCCCTCAGACCCCCAGAGTAATCCAAACGCGGGCGGCCCTTGAAATTTTATGAAAATTATCTATCAAAAATCCCATTTCAGAGCATTTTTCCAACTAAACAAATAAAATAAACATTTAATTTTTTTTTATTAAATTATAGAAAATTTTCCCATACCGAATTTAGAAGTTGATGAAATGGTGAGACAAAAATGAAAATAATCGAACATCATTTAGGTATTCAACATATGGACAAATTGAAAAAAAACACCACAAAGTTGAGATCTTATTTAGTATGCGCAAAAATTGAATATTATTTTTGATGATTAAAACAGCTTTTATGCAGTGATATGGAATTTAATTTTAAACGAAGACAGTTATTTGTTTTACTATATTCAAAAATAAAATGTACAATATGTGGAGCGTGCCCAGGCTGTAGCCTCGATAGCCTGCGCGTAAATGCGGTCCTGCCTGGTACCTGCTGTACATTTTTAGCAAGTAATAAATATGTGTAGGAATATCCGTCATTTTTCAATGTCTGCTTTCGTATTTTTTTCACAAATTACATACCTAGTACGATGCTGTGTGATATTTCTACACATATTTTTCCCTCCATATGTGAAGAAGATTTCGTCAGTAGTTATTAGCATTGTATGTTTAGCACATCGCATCGCTAGAAAGCCAATTCGCAACCATCCAATTTCCAAGACAAAGTCTGCACCAACTGCCCTTGTGTCCGATTTTATTCCTCCAGTTTTTAGCAAGAACGAGTTGTTTTGTTGTCTTGCTGTCATGAGTCATTACAGCAGCAATTGCTCAATCACCTCACTGCTACTTTAGCCTAGCCGAGGATAGAGAGAGGGGAGCCATAAACACGTGATCGTGTGTGGTGTATTATGTCGTTATGTTGTCGTTTGTTGTTGTTCTTGGCTAATTCTGAGAATCGAATCGAGTTCAAGAGATGTCTTGACTAATGTTGTTTTTATTTCTCGATTGCGTGGGTAAATAGGCAAAAAGCAGGGGCCGACTGGCCAGTGGCCATAATCTGTCCAACATGCCTGAATAGGGTATGGACACCGTTCAAAATGTGTGGAACATTTCAAGTTTTTTATTTATGATTCTGATCATCAATTGACTTTTTAAAAATATCTAAAACTGCACATTCCGAAATGGTTCGAACTGGGTAAAACGCCATTATGATGTAGATAACGCCAATGGCTGGTAAGACGGCTGTAACTTAACTTGGTCGGCGTTACGTCAAAGGGGTTTTTAGGGGGCTAACTAACTATAACGTGATTTTTCCAAGATTACAACTCTCTGTAGCCAACCAAAGTAGAAAATACCGTACATACTGATTTAAAAGAAAGCTTTATTTATTTGCTTTGAATAATCATAGACATGAATGTCTCATTTTTTCACTAATATGGGTTCACTGACCTCTGATGCCTTTGGTATTTGGTCTAATTTAAATTCAGAATACACTTTTTATAAAATAATCTTGTTCTAATGTAATTAAAGGATTTTTTTTTTAAATTAAAAAACTTCAAGCAGAAATGCAATGAAGTTTTTATGCACTTAAAAAAATATTATTTAATTTTTTTTTTAAATAATCTTTATTCAGGTGTCTAATTGAAAAAGTAATTATATGAAATTCAAGTATGCTTGGAAAAATATAAATAAAACGTGTAGTTCTGTTATTTAGCGAGTTATAGGTATGAAAAAAATAATTTAGTAGTTTTGAGATTTTGGCTCTATTCTAAATATAACGCATTTTAATAAATATTTTTAATCGATCGCTTACGCCCTAAGCGTTATTTATATTAGCACGCTCCCTCTTTCTTTCAAAAAATGTTCAGTTTCCGCTCGGAAGGTACTTCTGGGTCGCGTAACTATTCCTATTTTCAAGTTAAATAAAGCTCCGGCTGTAAATAGCCATATTATTTTGATCACTAGTCCGTCCACTCCTTTCGGGAATGCTATTATATAATTATATATTCAAGTAGGTATATTCTCGTATCATCATATTGTGATATTAAACTCTGTCAACTGGAACTATCTTGTTTTCAATAGCAAAGGTGATGTATCGTATAGCCACGGGTACAGATAGCATAATTTCCTAAATTCATTAAAATTATTAACGACCGCCAGTACGGATTCCGGCGGAACCGCTCGTGCGGTGATCTTCTCGCATATGTGACGCATATTTAGGGGGGCGCCTGGAACGTCACGGTTAAACTCAAACGGTTGCACTCTACATTTCCAAGGCTTTTGACCGGGTTTGGCACCGATGACTTGTCAACAAACTGCCTTCTTACGGGCTTCCCGTATCCTTGTGTACGTGGATTGTCGACTTTTTGTGGGAGAGATCGATTCAGACGGTTGCTGACGGTTTCATCTCTTCCTCGCACTCAATAAATGCTGGCTTCCCTCAGGGATCAGTTCTGTCGCCGACATTGTATTTGTTGCACATCAATGACCTCTTGACATGTGCACCAGTTCATTGTTATGCTGATGACAGTACAGTCCATGATAATTTTTTGTTTGACTAGTCTCCAAAGGACACACAAATTCCAACGGCTTGGAGGGCTTTAAGATAGAGAATGGACGGTTACCTTAAGAGGGTTTCCTCTTGGGGTAAAAATAACTTCGTTGAATTTAATGTTTCAAAACCCAGTCATGTCTGATTGCGTATAAAATGGTTCGAAGTGACAATCTAGTCTCCTTTAATGGGATATGCTTGGTGTAACCCCAAGTGACCAGCCCAGGTATGGGGGCTCTATCGAATTCAGAGTAAAGTTAGCCTCTCAGAAGCTGGGCGTACTGTACAGAGCCCGCAGATAATTTAATAGTACACAATTGCTGACCCTGTACAAATCGCAAACGCGCCCCATTGTAGAATTTGGAAGCCACCTCTGGTCGGGAGCTCCAAAATATTTAGTATTTAGTTTGACCTGTTTTACAAATATTTTAAACTTGCTTACCCCAGTCAAAATCACTCGAAAGAATCGAATGCTTCTTTGTTTAGAGATAGCAGATCGCT